>CM029605.1:13574691-13702696 GCA_017311375.1 Mytilus coruscus | reverse complement strand
ATTTGATGAAGTAAGCAAGATGAGATTCGGAAAGTCTGTTTCCTTTATGATAAAACGTTTATATTGAAGGGTGACATCCTTTTTCCGGACAATAGATAAAGTGTTCCGGACACTTATTTGTAACATGTTCGGGTTTTAAGAAATGATTCAAGTGATATTGTTATTTACACTAATTTACTATTCGTGCTCATTTAAATTTACTTCTATATTTTACTTTTGAGCTTTTTATTGTTTGTGGAAGTCCTTATATACACACTTTTAACAGTGCTGATGGTCAAATCGTCTGATATTGATATGTCAACAATAAGATGCCCTCATACATACATTTTGTAGAAATGAATCTGAGTGACTTTAACCCTCCCAAATGGAATACATATATAGTATAAAGAAAAATTAACAAGGTTAATCCAAAAGGGGGAAATCAATAAAACCTGACAAAACTTAACGCTCGACTTTAGCAAACAAAGGAACAAATGGAAAACAATTGTCGTATTCCTAAGCTGGTACAGCCATTTCCTGAAAAAAATGATGGGTTAAACCTGGTTAAACAGCTACCTTAATCTCTCACTGGTGTGTATAGCTCTGCCACATCGACAAAACCAGACGACCCAAACGAACATAATAGGTTAGCATGACAATATCCGGATCAAGCAGCCAACTGTGTAAACACACATGTAGTTGATAGTACATACAACATGTACGTACAGTATAGTAAATATATTTTCACTTTCCCAAAAATTGGGAATAAGCAGCCAAAACTGTGCAAACATCCTAATTTTTATGATGATGTTGTTTACTGAGAAAGTAAATTTAGATACGATCCGGGTACACTATATTATAAATAAACTTATTCTAAAGGTTATCAATTCAACACTGTTATTAGATGTTTGAACACTGTTTTTGCAACAGTCCTTTAGAAATTTTTAATATCAAAATTGCCCAAATAACTGTACGGTTAGCTTTTGACCTTTTAATATTAATTTTGTGGAAATGATTCCATACAATAATGATCTTTTGTGTGGTTGCACACATTTTTATATGGTTTTTAGAGGCTTTGTAACCTGTTCAGTTACCAGTTCAGGCAACTTGGTCATGTATTGTTCCTTTCTTGTAGTATTCAGACACCTCAGAAAATCAAATTCATGTGTCTGTCATCAACTCCCTGTGTTTGGTACTAAGAGTGAACAAAAATACCAGAACGAATTGATCCTTGCTATCCATAAAAAGTGTGAATATTAACGCTTAATAGAAAAACAGGATTAATGATTGTTGAACGAAGTATGTTAAGCTTAAGATTTAAATTATGGTGGAGATATAAAGACCTTAAATCATTTTGTTCCTTCAAATTGTATAAAAATGTAGTACCCTCAGAAGCATATAACTTAGTTTATGCGAAGGAGCGTCTATTAAGTCAGACATTATATAAGAGGGTATTATAAAAAAAATCAGTGAGTATAAATCTTCACTATTAGCCGTTGCTTTGTCAAGTACTTGATAAACATGATATATATCCCCGGAAGCAGATATGCATCCGTATTCATCAATAAGGTTATTGTAATGTTGATAAATATGGAGGTTAAGTGTTTCTTTAGCAGATCTGCATTCGTGACGATAAATAATATACATACAATAACAATACGTACAGTTGTAGATGTCCTTCAGATTTAGCCTATTCAGAAATACTTTTAAAATTGGTTGTTTTAGAAGTAACTTCATGATATCTCGAAAAAAAAGCGAAATCTAATGTCATACCTAAATAATAACATTGACGGTATCAATTTTGTTGCACAAGATGCGCATTTTGATAATTAAAATCTCTTCAGTGATGCTCATGGCCATTTTATTTTAAAGTCATTGAAGCGCTGATAAAACCAAAAAGCAACAAAAGTAAAGCCAAACTCGGACAAGGAATGCGAGCTATGCATAAGGGGGTACATTCTTTAAATCAAAATAATTTCCAATAATGCATGCTTTATCCAGAAATGTAAGCTTCACTGCAAAAATATATATGAAATTAATGGAAAAGTGGTAAGTTTTCCATGTTTTCTTCAAATTTATTTCAAAGCATAGTCATTTTATCAAAATAAACTTTCGATCCAGCTTTGTGTGTGCTTGAGGTTCGAACAATATTTTAAACATTTCTGAACATTTGGCAACTATATAAATCTGACGAGGGATCAGAAAAAGAAACTTTGCTAGATTTTGGAAATTCAGTATGTGCTTCGATGCAGAATTTTACCAAACATGTAGAAATTATAATATTGTTACCAAAAGTCCCATACGCCTTATATATAAACCTATTTTATGGAAAGTAACAGCCCATCGAATTGGTCTGTAGAAGACCTACTGTAAGGCAAGGTTTGTTAGGAGTGCTAAATATTGCATTGATAGGTTGATGCTGCATAATTGAAATAGAAAATCCTCCACTTTGGGACACTTTTTCTTAAAAAAACAGAATTAAAACTGAAATTATGATTAAAAGTAATACAAAATTAAACTAAATCGGTGGCAGAATTACTTAAAGAAACTATATATTCGTTTTTCTAATCCCAGCGCTTTGACTTCAGGTGCTTTTCCCTTAAATAATCGGAAACCAATCAATGATATGAACTTTTATCACATGTGGTCAGGAATGCACAGAGCTCCATTAAGAAATAATTTACGGCTGTTGAATTAGAGCTTTCTTTTTTCCTTTAGTCGTAACTATATGAAAAGTATACAGGCAGGCAGTCGTGGGTTGAATTTGCTGAGACTAGCTCTTTCTTTTTTTCAGTATTTGCCAAATTTAAGCAGCATCCATACAGAAAAGCATCTTGCAAAGTTCTTTTTTTCACCTTCAAATTTATTGATGATGTTCTGTCACTAATAACTTACATTGTTGTCAATATAATGGAATTCTATGCGACTGTTATACAAGTGAGAGGTTAAGCTAGCTATAAAACTAGGTACAATCCACCATTTACTACATAAGAAAATGTGTGTATCACTTCAAGAATATAACAGTTGTTTTCCATTCGTTTGGTGTGTTTGAGATTTTGATTTTGCCAACTGATAAGGGACTTTCCGTTTTGAATTTCGGTATTTTTGTTATTTTACTTTTTACGTTTCAATCAGTGCTTATCTTTCCAAGTAACTTTAGATTAAGGATACTACCGAAAGAAGAAAGTCTTCATTATATCTTCATATTTCCGCGATATTGACACAGATGGAAGACTTCAAACTAGAATCTGTGACATACTTCATGATAAACAAAGAAAGACAAAAGATACCAAATGGACATTCACACTCATAAGTCGAAACTCAACTGACGACGCCATGGCCAAAAAAGAAAAGGACCAAAAGACAAACATTAAATACAAAACTAAAGACAGAGCAACACGAACCCCACCAAAAACTGGGGGTGATCTCAGGTGCTCCAGAAGGGTAAGCAGATCCTGCTCCATATGTGGCACTCGTCCTGTTTCTCATGTAAGAACACATACGGTTATAAGTCTTATTCGGTAGGTCACATTCAGGGAAAAGAGGACAATTTTCAATTGTAAAGATCCATTTCCCAGCAGTAGCAGACCCTCTGCTCTACCGTATGGCGTTAAATGTCTCATTTAATACGTTACTCTCAAGCATTTTCACACTATACGAACTTCTTTAACAGAGTGATCTCCTTAAACAAAACCTGCTTCGACAAAGTAATGAGGAAGAACGACTGAAATCCACATTACATAAGTTGCACCTTTTTATGCTTCTTTGTTACATTTGTTTGTTTTTATAGTGATTAAGATGATAACACAATGTTGACTGCTGTACCCCTATTTTTGACATTTTTACCTATTGTGTCTGTTTGTTTTGTTCACGCATCGTTGTCAATATAATGGAATTTGATACGACGGTCATACAAGTGAGAGGTTTAGCTAGCTATAAAACCAGGTTCAATCCACCATTTTCTACATAAGATAATGTGTGTATCACTTCAGGAATATGACAGTTGTTTTCCATTCGTTTGGTGTGTTTGAGATTTTGATTTTGCCATTTGATTAGGGACTTTCCTTTTTGCATTTTCCTCGGAGTTCTGTATTTTTGTGATTTTACTTAACAATCACGAATTGGTTTACGATGTGATGTTGTCTGAACTCACTGATCTGTAACTTGACCAATTGTATCATATTGTGACATTTTGACTGAGTGTGAATTCGCATTGCGGGTGATGCATGCATAGCAGGAGACGCTTACTCTGTTGACGCATCTGGTCTGTGTAGGAGACGCTTACTCTGTTGACGCATCTGGTCTGTGTAGGAGACGCTTACTCTGTTGACGGATCTGGTCTGTGTAGGAGACGCTTACTCTGTTGACGCATCTGGTATGTGTAGGAGACGTTTACTCTGTTGACGCATCTGGTATGTTCCTTTATAATTCCAGTGATTCCATCAGTTTTTCTCGTCCTAATCGATTTACGAGATTTGAACATTAGTAACAGTTAAATTAGAAATTAGAAAAGACAAAAATGCGAGATTAATTAATGCGATTTCAAGAAAATCTGCATATAAATATATGTATTAGACATCAGAATGCGGGTTCTTATTATCGCGAAGCTGGCCCAGTCGCATTATTCGCATTCATATAAATTTCGCAATAACTTCTGAATTTATAGATCTAAGTAAAGAAAACTATTGTTCAATTTTTATCCATAATTTTCGATTTGTTTTTGTCGCTTTTAAATAACTTACATGTATATAAACTCATCATAGATACCAGGATTGAAATTTTGTATTGACGCCAGACGCGCGTTTCGTCTACAAAAGACTCATCAGTGACGCTCGAATAAAAAAAAGTTAACAAGGCCAAATAAAGTGATTCTTCACTATTGATTGTTTTGCTTCTAACTACGATACCAACTTACTGTGATGAACAACCTGTGGGCGATTACACCATATATTGGAAGGGAAACTAACAATTTGTTATAGAGCCTCCTATGTTTTTAATATAATGTCGACTAGTTACTAGATTCTAAACTGTAAAATAAAATTAACTTAAAATAGCCGGACATCAAGTAGAACTGATACGTGAACTGTTTTGTTTTCATTATTAAATATTTAAAAGACAATGATGTATCAGTACCGACATACGTAAATGAGAAATAATTCATGTCCTTTCTCTTGTAGTTCTTCTATATTCGGCAATTCTTATTCCTTTATTTTAATCCCTATTTTTTCAAAAGTCGTGTCCTTTTTTTTTCGAAGATCACCCATTTGTATTATAATATCTATGAGTACAGAGATTCTTAAAGAGGATGGTCCTAATCACATTCACATTCTCGTTATTTAATTTAAATAGTAATAATAAACTCGCCGAAGGCTCGTTTATTATTATATTGAAATTAAATAACTCGAGTTGATATCAAGCGATATCCAATCCTCACTCGTTATGAAACCTATAAGTTGCCAATCTCCTTGAATTTATCCATGAAGCTACTTATCGAGAACATGTAAAAACACAGAAATGTCCCCAGCTGGATAGACGAACGAAAGCCTCTACATTCAACAAATCGGACTGATTAGAAATTGTTCTCTTAAACTGGTATTTTTAGATGCTATATTTTGTTATTGACAATATATTTAGAAATTTGATTTTGTTTCTTTTGCTTATTTCATCAACTTCCTGACAGTGTATATTACTGAAAAACAACTTTTATAAATGCAAATATGCTGACCTTTCTATGAAAATAAATCGGGACATGCTTACATGATAAATTTTGAACTTAAGTTTTTAAAATCGAGATAAAAATCTTAACAAATAACTGACAAAACTTCGGGAATTTTCACTAAGATGTTTGATATGGTACCGAAAAACGTATGTATGATTGGAGAAATGCTTTGCTAAAACAAATAGCACAGAATAAATATATAAATCTAAGGAACAGTAGTTCAAATGTCATAAATCGATTAAGAAGATACAAATCAAGGTAACAAACAAAAACTGAGAGAATCACATGACCTCCAAAAGGAGCGAGACCGGAAGCGTCGACAGGGTAAAAGTATCTTGCTATATGTGCAATACCCGCTCCGAATCAAGCAAAAGGTCACAATCAGGAATATGACACAATCGGTGAAAAGTACAGATCAGACGACTTTTAATTTCTCTAAAGATCTAAGACCACGAAAACGCGTAGCTACTGAGTTGAGACACAGACATATCATATTGGTCAACCGAAAATCCGTAACGAAACCTAATTAAAATAATGATGTTATAATGTCAATCGGAAATAAATAGGTTGTTACTAGACTAACTCCTGTAATCTAGCAGGAATATTAAATGTTGTTCGGGATATTCACAGGGTATATGAGCTCATATATCCTGTCAATCAAGTTGCTGAATTATCCTGGATATTTCCCTCCAGTATGATTAAGAACTTTATTCACTATCTTTGTATATATAGCTTATCTTGGGAAGTGTGACACGTTCAAAATTATATATGACAATAAAGAGAAACGTACGCGCTAAAACAAATGATTTTTTTCGGCTTATCACCCAACATGCTCATGGTAATGACATATCAAACAATAAAAAAACACATCTGTTCTGCTGGTACATCCTTCATGTCCTTATTTCACATGTTACAGAACCTTACGATTGAACATTGTGTTCGTCGAAAGTTAGAATAGCTAATCCCGTTCGGCGAGAGTTAGAATAGCTAATCCCGTTCGGCGAGAGTTAGAAAAGCTAATCCCGACTGAATTTAGAACAATTAAAACCATTGTGTTCGTCGAGAGTTAGAATACCTAATCCCGACTGAATTTAGAACAATTAACAAGAGTAAATAGAAACACCAAGCCAGTACTTTAAGAATAAGATATTTATTTGTTAATTAATAAGCAAGCGAAGCGAAGCAACATGTATCCAGGTGTGTTCAGTTTATTTCAAGGCGTGTAACAATTTGTAATTTCTTTTTTGTGGGAAATGACAGTTTGTTTTCTTTCATCTAGTATGGCAGTTTGGCATATCTGTTATCTGATGTGCATGTGGCTATTTGATATTTCTGTTATCAGGGGTTTGACAGTTTATCATATCAGTTTATCTGGAAAATTACTTTCAATAACTGCTCACTGACTAAAATTATAAATGGTTGCAGGAGAAAATAAGCATAATATATTGCATTTCAAAATCCCAGTATATAATGAACAGACGGATCAGATTTCAAGTTTTTATATCATGAATCCAGAGAATGTCGAATGGTAACGACCAAACGCCTCCTCCACTCGATTATCTTTCTGGACATAAACGGTATCTCCAGCATTCAATTGCAGGACGGCAGTAAATGTGTAACTATCCCCTTGTGTTTCGCTTGCATAGGGAATCATTATAGATGTTCCACTTTTCATCAACATCATACGTAGTGGACTAGGGGGAGCAGACACTACTGTACCTCCAAAAAAGTAGGTACCTTGTTTTGGGGCCTTGAATTTTCCTGTTCCGGAACTATAACCATTGCCTACGTTTGTGACAATATGATTAAATTTGATTATGTCATTACTCCTTAAAGTAACTGTATTTGCTGTCCATATTGCTAAGAAGGCCGGTCTCGGAGCTGAAACTAAAACATAAGAGTTTTGAAATGACATTTGACATCGTTTCTTCTACCTATAAGTGACAGTTTACAATAAAGTATCCAGACACAATCACTTGGTATATCTATATATATAGGTGGTTAAAACAACGTTTATGTATACAACTATATGCGTTGCCGTCACGTGGTGACCCCCTATGGATCCGTAGGGGTTAGTAAATTTTAGAGTGGGTTCATGACGTCACGGCTACTGTTATTGGTGACGTCATCTATTGATGTTTTTGTATTTCATTGTTTATTTTTCTACAAAACGCTGCAGAAAAAGTATCGCGTGCGATAAATTATACTTACTACTGACCCCTACAGACCATAGAGGGTGAATAATCCATAGGGATCGGCCTCGGCCTCACCCCCTATGGATTTTACTAACCCTCTATGGGTCCGTAGGGGGTCAGTAGCGAACCATATAACTTATAATGGGTGGTTACAGCAAAGATTATGTATAAAACCATGTGTTAGTCATGTACAAATTAAATTTTATTTGTATTTTGACCTTGTCAAAACCCATGGTATCAATATATTTTTCTGTTTTAATCGCTGAAAATTTTTATATTCTATATTAATTTCTGACAAATGTGAACGGCAAACCACATTTTTAAAATAAACTTTGACTGTTTTGCATTGAACTCTTTTTCAGAAGAAATGAAGAAAAAATACAGAACGTATGACCAGTCAATTTATTTGACCCCTTGAACTCGGTAATAGGACATGAGTATTTCAAATATCAGTACAAATGATTGGTTGATTGATTGTTGGATACTTAACGTCTAGTGGCAAATATTTCATGCATGTTCAGAACGAGAACAAGTTAACAACAATGAATACAATAGGTAACGTCACAGTACCCAAATTGCACCTATTCAGCAAAAATAGCAGCAGAAATCTTACAAGTTTTCTTTGAGACTAAACAATTTGTACTTTTATGATTTGACATTATACACGTCTTTCAACATAGGTAAATATATTTAAGTATACACCAAACGTTCACAGTATATATCAACAGATGAAGTATTCACTGGAAAAAGTAAAATCTACGGAAACGTCGCCATGCAACGTCCACAAAAAGTCATCAAATAAAATATGTTAACAGCATCCATTTCTTAAAAAATGAATAGTAAGCATGGACTAATGTCAAATTGTTCTAAATATTTGAAGAAATAAAACAAAACATCTGTTATTCGATTTTAAGGATGTGAATTTAAGCATGGATGCAATTTTGGTACTCCTCATTACAGAATCATGGATCGTTTGGAGGTCGGTTCAAACCCATTTTCTATGATACAATATGGATTCAAAATTGAATTGGTGTAACTTTATAGTAAATAAGGATACATCTACAAAATAAACACATAATGGAAACTTTTGTCTGGATCATAAAAAAACGTAGGTGAAAAAACTGTCAAAATAGGTGCAATTTGGGTAACCTCACGTTAGGTCTTGTAATTGATGCCGTCCGGGATAAGGTCTGGGAAATTTCGACTGCCACTGGAAAATGAGGGTATATTGGATAGGGACAGAAATTTGGCCTTGCAACAGGTCACCTACGGACCCCTCGAAGAGTTGTTGCAAGGGTTCCTAACGTGTAGAGAGCGTGGCACTCTTTCTAAACGAGGCATCGGATTTAACGTCCCCATTCTGACCGGACGTGGCTGCGTACTTGATACATCCCGCACAACCAAACGGACGCCCCACTTCGACGAGGGTTTTGGTAGCAATACACAGTTAGGAAAAAATCTCAAAATTGACACTCATAATTTTTAACCACCCTCTTTTCCTTCCTATCTAATAAATAAGGCTTACTATTTGTGTTATGCATGTGTATATTTCTGAAAGAGCATCTTCCATAGATTTCATTTTAATAGTTAAAAAGGTGAAATATAACTTTTGGTGTAACCATGGCAACAATCTGCATTTATTTGATAACAAAATATTGCAAAAAGGGGTGAACATGTCACAAAAGTCTCAAAATTTGGTCCAAAGGAAAATTTCAATCAATTAGAGTGATACCTTTCCTGAAACCATAGACCTATATCTATCAAGAGGTCAAAAAAATCATATGCATTTCTGCTTGTTTTTCCATAAAATTGAATTGAAAAGATCGAGCAACAAATCTTTGTTGAAAACACTACAATAATTTCTAGATCTAGGTGGTGCGGATAGGAAAATACGGACTGTCAAACAGAAAAATGGCCTATAAAACATGCTAAAACAATCTAAATGATCATATAAACCCACTTGGAAGGCTATATTATTCTTCAACTATCTAAAATCTATTTTATTGTACAAAAACTTTCATATTTAAAAATTCACCATGGCCATAATGCGAAACTAAACTTCTAACTGTGTATTGCTACCTTTACTGCCGGTCGGAAGAAGACCTGTAGTGACCATATATCTATTCCGTAGTCACCCTTGGGGGTCAGTACAAATGTTTTTGTTGTCTACATATTTACATAATGTTTTCAAATTAGCATTTAAAGAAAACGTACAAAACACCTTTATTCTTGAGATCTTTTTATCCATATTTAGGTAGAAATGTAAAGGTAAGTTCTAACATTTCACAAAGAGACGTTTTGGTACTACATATCTCATACAAATATGGAAAACCCACGAATTATATTTCCGCAGTTTATTGTCCAGCTAATTTAATTTCTGGGGCCAAAATATGTTCAAATTATGATGTAAACTTACAACTTTGAAGCTTCGATTTGACTGTTGCTAGATCAGACTGAATAGTCTGATAACTCCTTTTCAAACTATTAAACTCCGGAAATAGATCAAGAACTGATTGTTCCGTCTGCAGAGCGGCTCGTCCAAAAAGGTTTAGAGCTACAATTGCAACAAAGATGTGAACTAATAGTCCCATGACCACTGGTTTTGGTGTGAAGTGACACCGCGCTGCAGTGATGTAATGACAACAAGGTTAAAAGCTGAAATAAAAGTTTAAGAACTAATTATCTGTTGCTTATCAACATATGATCTGCGTCGGATAGAAATCGACCACATGCAAATGAATATCAATATATCTGTTAACTTTTTTCGGAAAAATCTTAATGCAAAGTCTATAACTGTTTTAAAAATGAGTAGATAAAAGAAATCCTACAAAACAGACCAAAATTCATCTACTATTACGTATTTGAATGTTCCAAAATCAATCAAAGTCTTATATGCCTTCACATGTATACGTGCACTTGCATAAGGTCGATTTCTATCCGACGCATCTATTATTATACAGTAAATATAAAGCGCAACTTTATGTAAAATAAAGCTATATGACACCTTCCCATATATATACTTATAGATTATCGTTGATCATCTCAACGAGATTGATTTTCTCGCTTGAGCCGGGACGGCGAAAGCGAGAAATGCAATCGAGTTGAGATGACCAATGATAAATTATCTGTTTATCGCTATTTTACCTATGACGACGTTGTCACTTTCATGTCAATTTCATTAGCAACGCCACGTGCCTGCATAGTTTCTAGCGATAATTTTCCATCTCAAGCGAGTAGCATGATATGAAAATTATCACAAAAAAGATCAAAGGAAAAATGCACAAAATAGCGATAATACTGTTTATTGATGAAAAATTCCATTTGCTGAAACAAATGTTTAAAGTTAACGAAACTATTTTCGTACTTTTAAGGTACATGTAATTACCACATCTCCTTATTTATATACATACTATACCTTGTCTTTATAGTGCAATAGAACCGGGACAACTATGGAAAATTAAATGGTGATCGGCAGCTTTTTATATTTGATTTTCGCCTACCAAAATGATAAAACAAATATACGATTATAACCATTACCCACTCAATTTAGAACGCATGTAAAAGGCAGTATCCTTCCTGACAAAACATAGTGCTTTTGATGTCATGTTTACAAAATTTCCAACAAATTTGCTGAAATGAAACTTTCCAACAAATTTGCTGAAATGAAACTTTTGTTAAAGAGAATATGTAGACACTTTTGACCTAAAATTTACTTGTTCATGAGTTTGCATTTAAAAATGAGGATTAATGCGCTCCATAGTATATTTATTTAAGATTACCAGAAAACCAGGGGTTATTTTTAGCAGTACTTGTCTTCCGAACGTTAGTAGTTCGCTACATGACTCAACACATTGGTTGAAAATTGACATGTAGAAAGGTGATACATGTACAATTCAGGATATACCTGGTTTCTATGAATTTAAACTTAAGGTAAAATATTAAGAAAGCTAGGAAAATTGCAAAGTTTGTTTATCTTAGGTGACATTGGGCTATTCATCACAATCTAAAATTTATTAAATTCCAACCACTTGTAAAAACCCAGCAGAAGTTTGATTTTTAATTATACGTCAGTTACATCAGACGTCAATATAGTAAATAATGTTCCTTCCACTTGAGATTGTGAAACATCTAGTTTTAGATATGTTCCTTTTCTTAAGAAAGGACCGAAATATCGTCCTCCATCTAAAATAGATTGGAAACAGTGTCGTCAGGTTATTAAAGACGCTCTGTCTGTCTACTGTAAAATTGGTGTAAACGTGAAAATCTGATAAAAATCTCTAGACAGTTATTTGAATAAAATTATGAATACTGTTAATATTCGTATATCTCATTTTGAAAACAATTCTGAAATTAGTAATAGGGTCCATGATATTCCCATTTCCAGAATAAAAATAAACTCAAGTACTCGCAAAGCGGTTTGTGTTCGTACCGGCAGATAAAGCAGCAAATAATGTAGTGGTGGTGTGACGGATATACTACACGGAAGTTCTCCAAAACGAAATTACAAATTCATCTACATTCAGGTCCGTACGCTCCACAGAGAGTCAAATTGTAAACAAGCATATCACTGCCACTACCCAGCATAAAGCCTCTTCCGAACATTTGAAAGTCCCTACTATGTACTGGTTACCTAAATTGCACAAAAACCATTTAAATTCCGTTTCATCTTCGCATCTAGTAAGTGTTCTACTACCAATCTATCAGTTCTTCTAACTACCTCCTTACTACTATCAAAGAACTTGTTATTAACTTTTGTAATAAAGCTTATGAAAATAATGGTATTAATTATTTTGGAGTGTTAAAAATTCTTTAGAGGTTTTAGATAAAATACATGCTTTTGATGGTCCTTTTAATTCTGTTGACAGTTATGATTTTCTATACTACACTTCCACACAATCTTATCAAGAAAAAGTTTTCATATTTAATTAAATGGTCTTTTGAAAATCTCATTACAAATTTATTTGCTGTAACTCGTTTAAAGCCTTTTCTGTAACGAAAAGGAAAGTATGCTAGATACACTTACTGGAAATGTGAAGATATGATTGAAGCTTTAAATTTTCTCCTGGACAACATATATGTACGTTTCGGCGATAAAGTGTATCGACAGGTAGTAGGTATTCCTATGGGCACTAACTGCACCCCTTTAATAGCAGATTTATTCCTGTATTGCTATGAATCTCAGTTTATGACCAAACTCAATAAAGACACGTCATTGTTACATTTGGTTGATACATTCAACAATACCTTCCGTTATCTAGATGATATTTTTTCGTTAAATAATCCAGAGTTCTCTAAATATACTACCGAAATTTACCCAATAGAACTTACTTTAACTAAATCTAACATAAACAGCAGTAGTTGTCCTTTTCTGGACTTGGACATTTCAATCTCTAAAGGAAAACTCCATACGAAAATTTACGACAAAAGAGACGATTTTTCATTCCCTATTGTAAATTTTCCTTTTTTAGACGGCGATGTTCCTTTGGCTCCATCATACGGTGTGTATATATCCCAACTCGTTCGTTATGCCCGTGTGTGTAGTGATGTCATAGATTTTAACGAACGTAATCAATGCATCACTAGTAAATTATTAGGTCAGGGATTTCGTTACCATAAATTACGTAAAACTTTTACTAAGTTCTTTCATAGATACAAAGATTTGATTAGTAAATTTGGCTGTACCTGTAGAAAACTGATTAAAAACGGTATTTCACATCCTAAATTTTACGGTAATATTGTACTTAAAGCGCGGAAATCACTATTTGATCCGTGTAAACTCATCGAACCTTTAAATAAACTTATTAGTTCAGGTTATCTTACCAATGTTGTAATTAAATCTTTGAATATAGTTTACATTGGCACTAATATCGATTTTGTCATCAGCAAATTAAAACATTAAATTTGTATTCTTTTCAAACGGGATGTTTAAAGACACACCCACGTTCATTTTGATCTACAAAGAGGTTAAACTCCTAACTATCCTACTGTCTGTCGATACATTTATTTTGGCATTGCACTAGTCATGTCTTCTTTGACTGTCCATGACGTTAAAATACTAAATCCTGGGATGTGTTTTAGTTGATTTTAGTCTCTGATGCATGATTTTTATTATTAATTGTTTTGGCTTTTAACTAGCTGTCAGTAACTGCGAGTACTCTCAAATCGTACTTTCTTGTTTATTTGACCTGTTGATACTAATTGTAATGCTTTTTGTTATTTAATGTTATTCAGGGTTATATCTGGTCTATATACCAGCTTTGATAAGTGTTTGGTACTAATAGAAATTTCCACTTCGTACTATGAACATCAAAATTATTTATTTTGTTAAAATATTTCCTTTCTCTATTGTAACTGTATACGTATACATAACAACAAAATTATTTTATTTATCTGTGTTTAAAGTTATTGCAAATGGCTGATATTTTTGTTCGAGCATATTGTTTTTCTTAAATTGTTTAACATTTCATACCGATATAACATGTTACTTTTATTATTCTTCCCTTAGTTTATTTATTTTGAATTTACATTGTATCATAGGTCAAATTTATTTGTTCAGTGTATGTTCAATGGTGTTAATATAACCTTTGATTGAGTTAAGCTATTTCAGTTGATATTTTATAGTGTGTTTTCTATGTTGTGATGTTACACTATTGTTTCAGAAAAAGGGTGAAGGTTTGGTACCATTAAAACGTTTAAACCCGCTGCATTTTTTGCACCTGTCCTAAGTCAGGAATCTGATGTTCAGTAGTTGTCGTTTGTTGATGTGGTTCATAAGTGTTTCTCGTTTCTCGTTTTATATAGATTAGACCGTTGGTTTTCCCGTTTGAATGGTTTTAAACTAGTAATTTTGGGGCCCTTTATAGCTTACTGTTCGGTGTGAGCCTAGGCTCCGTGTTGAAGACCGTACTTTGACCTATAATGGTTTACATTTATAAATTTTGACTTGGATGGAGAGTTGTCTCATTGGCACTCATACCACATCTTCTTGTATCTATTTTATCTCAATATAATAATAAACTAGCCTGTGGCGAGTTTATTATTAGTAATTAAATTAAATAACAAGAGTTGATATCAAGCGATATCCAATTTTCTCAAGTTGTTAAACCTATTTCTCTTATGGTCAACACTCTCAAAGTGTAAAATTAAAAATATGTAGTTTTTCATTATTACATATTTTTAATGTTAATTAGGTGAAAATGTCTAAACAATGGGATTAAAAGCACAAACAGCAAGTCAATAGCTGGTAAGAATGAATATGGGGAAAATTAATAGAGAGATAATTGATTTGACCACTATTGGATACATTTACAACTGTTGTTATTACCACATCAAAAGATTCTGACATCTGATTACACTTGTGATATAAATAGGCAAGTTGAAAACTTGACCATCTAAATTTCCAGATTTGATCATATATAATGAAGCTTGAAGTAGTGACCATGGTGACCTTTTTAGCAGCTCATCCCTTCCACTAAATAAATAGTAATTGAAATTGGATTTCCTGTTTGAAAATGCAAATTATTGCTAAAGTTCACTTATGAATGCAATAATCATTCCATAAATCTTCAAAGATGAATGCTTCGAAAAATACTGGTGTTTTAGATATGAAATGCTTTTGAAAGAATACTGAAAAATTCCAATATCTTCATAAAAACTCAAACCACCCAATTTTTAAAGAAAAAGAACAAAGTTGAAAATAGATGTAATGTATCATTCATTACATATTATCATTCTCAAGCAGAAAAACTTCAAAAAATATTCAGGAAATACTGGCATCTTTTTAAAACAGATTCTACAATAGGTGCCAGATCCCATAAAAACCTATCAATAGGATTCAAAAGAAATAGAACATTGGTGAATTAGTGAAATGAGCTATAAAATTATTTGTATGAACATCACAGTTCCTACAAAATATTTCACTGTGCAGAACTAATTAATGACCATCATCATGACACAAGTAAACTAATATTCTTAGGACAAAATTCTTACCATGAAATACTTAATTCCAGTATCCTTCCTGACAAAACATAGTGCTTTTGATGTCATTTTTTACTTAAAATTTCCAACAAATTTGCTGAAATGAAACTTTTGTTAAAAGAGAAATATATGTAGACACTTTTGACCTAAAATTTACTTGTTCATGAGTTTGCATTTAAAAATGAGGATTAATGCGCTCCATAGTATATTTATTTAAGATTACCAGAAAACCAGGGGTTATTTTTAGCAGTACTTGTCATCCGAACGTTAGTAGTTCGCTACATGACTCAACACATTGGTTGAAAATTGACATGTAGAAAGGTGATACATGTACAATTCAGGATATACCTGGTTTCTATGAAGTTAAACTTAAGGGAAAATATTAAGAAAGCTAGGAAAATTGCAAAGTTTGTTTATCTTAGGTGACATTGAGTTGCATATGATTTAGGTACAGGTAGCAATGTCTAGTACTGTCGATTTAAGGTGACATTGGGCTGCATATGATTAGGTACAGGTAAAACTTTCTAGTACTCAATATTTTAGGGTGGCATTGGGTTTCATATGATAAGGTTCTGGTAGAAAGGACAAGGTACGATAAGTATCAGAGAACGGCCCCAATTTTCGTTCAAAATAAAAGTGACTTGCCATAAATTATAATAATATATTTTTAAAGTTTAAACCCTATATTTTTGTAAACTTCAATAGTTTTGTCAACTTCCGCTGATTTAATCTATGTTCTGTTGCTGTAAATACCTCAATATTCGCGAAAAGGGTAGAAAAATGGCAGTTTCCAAATGTTTTTCTGCATTTTAAAATATGAGCGTACCTACGGCCCACGATCATATTTATACCTGACATTCCTTGAATATAAACGTTGATGCAGTTCAAATATCTAAGTGGGCCGTAGGTACGCTCATAGTTAAAAATTAAGAAAATGTAAAAAATTCGTCGTAGTTTTCATTGAATCATCGAAATAAAAACGAACTGCGGACCGGAGATGATTTCCGGTATTCACTGGATCCGACGATAGCCTTTTCTTCGTGCTATAATGGCTAATTTCTTTATGACTTAAATTTACATCTACGGAAAAAGGAACACAGTATTCTCCTGTATTTATAATGCAAGGAATTTAAAGTGAGATTTCAGCAAACTGTGTCGAGTTTGCAGAGATTTGTTAATCATGTAATCTCCGTGGAATGGTGTTTTCTAAACAAAACCAATTTTGAATATAAGTTCTATATCCAACAAATCGATATTGGTGTCAACATTAAATTAATTCTAGTACAACTTTTCCTTCAGAAACACTTATTTAGTTTTATAAATGATAAAATTGTCGAAATGTAACATCTGTGGAATGCTATCTCCGTTGACGCTTTTATAAAGAGTGCTTTCTTTCACGTCCGCATTTCTATAGAGTATGGCATGCCAAGTTAACATTTTAGACAATTATTATGGAAGGCAAAAAATAAATTACAGATCTTTAAAAACAACCCGATCACAGAACAGACAACAACAGAAGGTCACCAATAGGTCTTCAATGCAGCGAGAAATTCCCGCACCCGGAGGCGTCCTTAGCATACATTGTAATTCATACGACATAAGAAGACACCATGTGACAATTTAAATTATACAATTGTGTAAGTGCAACAGTAATAAAGATCAAACAAAACTATCCTACACTATGGTGTATCTTGAGTAACTTTTTGGTCATGGTGTTGTTTGTTTTTATTGGACTTATGATTTGTTATTTCCTCCCTTTTTGGAGACTATTCTCTCTTTTTTAACGACAATGCGTGCAACTTCGGATTTCTTGTTTGAAATATATTCTTTAAATTGCTTTCCGTCATAAATATGCATAAAGTATTTGCCACTGAACGGTCAGAAAAAAAAACATTCAATCAATCATATCTCCTCTAAAATTGCAGTACTATAAAGACTTTAAACATTATTAAATTAATAAAAGATTCGTTTAATTTATTGATCAGTAACAAATACAGTATATCAAAGAAAAAATTGAGGAAAAAACTTTTTGAGGAAAAAAAATTTTGAGGAAAAAAAAAATTTTGAGGGAAAAAAATTTTTTTGGTGAAAAAAAAAAAAATTCAGTTTGGACTTAAAATATTTTTCAAAGTTTGAATATCGAAAAAGGAAAAAGGAAAAAGAAAACAACTTGTGTCTGGTAGAAAAAAACTCATCGTAGTCAAAAAATTATCAGGTTTGTAATTTTGTACACCAGACGCGTGTTTAATCTACAAAAGACTAACCAGTGACGGTCAAATAAAAAAAGTTAAAAGACCATAAAGAACCCAAAATCCCAAAACGTTTTGCCAAATATCGCTAAGGTTATCTATAATTTCTGAATAGAAAATCCGTATTTTTTCAAACAATTTAAAGTTTTGTAAACAGTTAATTTATAAATATGACCATATCAATGATAATTCATGTTAACACAGAAGTGCTGACTACTGTACATCGTGATGCTGCATCGGTTGTTTGTGTCATGATTTTTAACGTGCTAGCTCACAAGGTAACAAACAGTCCGCAGGAAGATATCACCCTACCTGGACACTATATTCTGACTCTGAGCCAACTAGTCTTTGCTTTTACCCTTAAATGCCACGTGATTGGCGGAGAATCAGCAAATTCCAATTTTAAAATCTTTGGTTTGAACCGGCCGGGGTTAGAACTCTCGATATCCGGCAATCTAGGCAAACACGCTACCAAAAAAAAAAAACAGAGATCCGAGAGAGTGCGGGGGGACAAAGTTAACTTATAGGAATTGGTCTTTCTATGTATGTATTTTAAAAACTACACAAAGTATAAAATCAAGAGGAATAAATATGCAGCGAAATTTTTAATCCGGTAAGACATGTATGTGTACGATAAATACATACAACTGGTGTAATCATAGCGGAACTTTTTATATTACAGACATCATGATTGTTTAGAAAAAAATAGCTACATAGTTGTCGGTACCACCACCATAACGTATACTTGCCTTGATTGCAAAAAAAACATATAACCCCTTTAGGGTTAACAAAAAAAACTTAAAAAATATTATTTTCCGCTTCGCCCCAACTGAGCACACATCTTACTAGAACGAAGACTCTTCAACACATATCGATCGGGGAATAACGACTGTTACTTTGTGAACTAGTTTAAAATTGACCAAGTATGTAGGTCTTGACAACACGAATACTTCATTTTCACATCACGTCAACGTATTCTCGTCCTGGTGTGCATGTAATATTTGCTACTGGACATTAATAATCATTCAATCAATCAATAGTTTCCGTATATTAGTAGATGAGAAGTTGGAACTGCTGTTATTATAAAAAAAAGTACACTTCAATTTTATAATGAATTTTCTGTCCGAGTCGGACACTAAACTGCTGATCCTTGTTCGAACGAAACACCAAACTTTTAATACACGTATCTTCACTGTTATCATCTAGATATTGCAATACAACTTGTCGAATGCATATGTATTTGTTAATTAGCTGGATAATTAACAAACGCAGATCATGAAAAGATCGTGATTAAAGTACCATTCCCTCTGAAAAAGTTCATTAATTTCAACTTCGAGAATTCCTAACTGCTTAAAATAAGAAATTCCTATCTTTCTCTTGTAGTGTTTACCCACAGAATTTTTAAACATCTAAATACATATGTTCAGCAAAATATTGGAGAATGTGTCCACCAAGTATCTGGTATCCAAAGATGTTTGTGCTAACAAATTCCACATATAGTATTGTGTTTATGTTTATTGTTTGTTTTTTTATCCATCTACTTTGCTCAATATACAAAGACTAGCATATGGAACAAACATCCGTGATTTTAAAAGCTCTCACAGCGTACAAAAAACGCAAACGACAATGTTTAGTCTTCATTCGACTCGAAGTTAAACAAATAGTTGACCAAAAATCCACAACAAAAATGTACAAGTTTTATTACGGTTGTGATTGTTTTGAAACGCTATATATGCGGATCTTCCGGGAGGCTTCGCCCCCTGGCCCCCCTACCAGGGCTTTGCCCTGGACCTACTGGGGACCTTAGGCGGCCCCAGACCCCTCGCCCTTTAGTTTGTGATTCCACTTCATTAAGAAGGTAGCTACGCCCCTGGTGTGTGTTTGTCTCATGAGTTTTGCGCTGGGTGGAAAAATTCCTAACGAAGCAAAACTGTGCACCAAAATGTGCATGTTGTTTTAAAAGATGAATATTTAATATTCGCAAGTTAACTACAACAGACAAGTGTGATTATGAATGTTTTATATTTCAGCCTTAGAAAATAATACTGTACATATTATCACTTTTATTTTTAGCTGTATATTTATGCGCATTTAATTAGTGGTCTTCTTAAGAATTAAATACTTATTTTTGTAATTGGGGTGTTCAAGCGATGACCGAAGTACATTTTGTATGAAGCGCAGAAGTGACAAAAGAGGCATTCAAAGCATATTTACATTTTTATGCTACAACCATAAAATAACGAGTGTTATCAAATTTTTCGTTTGTTTTCCGATGCATTCTTGTGACGTTGTCAAGAGTAAGTGCTGTCATGAATGTTGCATTTTTGGGGAATTAACATAATGATTTTGGAATGCCTCTCGATTGTTGTCATCCAATCAAAAGTATGGATTCTTATGAATGATTTTGGAATACCTCTCGATTGTTGTCATCCAATCAAAAGTACAGATTCTTACATTTAATGTTAGTATTGATAATAAAAAGTTGAGATAACCAAGTGTCATTCTATCACAACTTTTAGAATTGCGCGATTTAATCAAACATTAAATGTGCAGTCAGTTTTGACAAGATTTTGGATAGTTTCAATTTATTTATTTAATTTATTTAATTGTACAATGACTTAAATAAAGAATGCATATAGTAAGAATCCTTCTTATCATATAAAGTCTTGCTTAAACATTCACACCCACCCAAAAAATTGACTTCTGCAATCAAAGACTTTTATCAGTAACTTGCATGTCAAATATAATTGTTCATTTTGATAGATAAAGTATAAAGACACAAAAACAAAACGAAAAAAAAACAAAATGCAAATTAAACACATGAATTTTACATGATAATTCATGAATTATTCGACAACGAAAGGAAAGAGAAACCATTTTCGTCATCGTCAGTATCCACATCATATTGACAGATAAAACAAAAATTTCGTTCCATATTTCATTTTATCATAAAAAACCGCCAGTTTATTCAGTACTCAGTATCACTTATCTTTTTCATGTTTCCCTGGCTTCCAAGAAGAAATGAATGGAGACATTATGTTTAAATTAAGTAGTATTTCTTTTCTTCTTCTTCTTCTGGATTCTATTCTCACACAAACTTTTCGGGGCAACAATTATTTATTTTTTTGACATTGACTTATGATGTTTGGCATAAAGTGTATTACCATATGATAGCATTTCAGTCTAATATCAATATGACCTTTACCTTTGATCTCAAGGTCAAAATAATTGAGTTTTATATGTCCAACACAAAAAACATATATATTTTTACAGGCTATGTCAATAATTTCTTGTTACTGCACCGAAGGATTTATCCCTTGAGGTAATATCCCCTTATAAAATGAATCATTAATTATCTCCAAAATGGTTTATATCCCCACACATTGCCTTGGTAAGCCATTTCTAATTCACCATAGGTTTTGTACCCAGGGGACACATTTATATCCCCACCTCTACATCATATTAGTTCTTAATTGCCTGGATTAGACATTTAATTCCAGACGAGGTCTGTTTAACTGTTAAATATTTTTAAAAACTGTTCAGACCCCACCCTAATTAGTAAATCCTTTATTATCATATTTTCACGAAAAGACATTCACATTGAACCATAGGTTTTGCAATTGTCTTTAATTTAGAAAATGTTTGATGTTGCTAAGCAACATGTGTGTTTCTATGCTTATAATGGACTTCGTCAAAAAAGATTATTGATAATCTAGATGTTTATATTATAGTTGAACACCATATGAGAAAGTAGATTCTTCAAAAATTAATAAATTCATACTTCAGATAATAAAAAGAACACCTTATTGAACGGTTGCTAAGCACTTTTTATGTAGCTAAGCTGTTGATAAGAATTAAGTGAACTACAATTGAACTGACTTTTAATTTCTAACTAATAGTTGTTCTTAAACAGACAATCTGCATTGCATTTAATTTAATATGTACAATTAAGTGGGTTTAAATTAAATTGATTTGCAGTTGTCTTTAATTCAAACATTTTTTTGCTGTTGCTAAGCAACATTTGTGTTGTTATGCTCAATACGGAATTTGTTAAAAAAGAATAATAGTGAATAAGATAGTATATTTGAATGCAACACCATATGGAAAAGAAAAATCTTCAATTATCTGTTAAATTCATACTTCAGAGAGGGAACACATCCATTTTTGAACCGTTGCTAGGCAACTGATAAAGCAATTAATATGTGAGAATTTTGATATTTAATAAAAACCGTTGCTAGGCAACCTTCCTTTCACTGGAGCACAATAAAATCATTGTTTTTCAAGGTTCTATATTAAGACCATCAATGATATTAATATAAACTTATTTGGAGAGGGGGCCAAAAACGCCCCTTATCGTACCTTGTCCTTTCTAGTACTGTCGATTTTAGGTGACAATGGGTTGCAACTGATTGGGTACCATTAGAAATGTATATAGTCCTGTCGATTTAAGCGGACATTGAGTTCTGGTGTCGTTGTTTGATCTGTACGGTGTTGCCCATTACATGAGAGTCTTGGTTGGGTGTTCTTCATTTCTGTATTCTTTAATATTCTACCATTTTCTCTATTCTTTCTTCTTTTATTGTTTGTTTGAACCTTTTTCTCTATTCTTTATAATTTAGCACCCACTTATTCTGTATTCTTTATTTTCATAGCCTATTTTTCTCTTTTGTCCTGGCCCTTTATTATGTGTTTTTGTCCATTATTCTCCTTTCTGTAAACCCAATTTAGACCCTCAAACGTTCTTGACCTGACGTTTGGTCTTTTGGCTTTTAGTCTTATTGTTGTATTTGTATTCTGTTTCTGTCTAACGAGACAAGCCTATTTCAACTGTATTTTGTGCAATTATCCTACAGTTCCGGAATAGGGGTGATCGACTGCTAATATGTTCAACCCCGCCACGTTCTGTGTGTACCTGTCCTAAGACAGCCGCATGAAATTCAGTGGTTGTCTTTGATTGCTGTTGTTTATTGTTTTTGAAATCATTTTCAATTATGGAATATATCTCCCTATTTCATAGCTCTGTTTCCTTGCCGGAATTTTGCCCTTAGGTCCCTTTTTGTTTTATCAGCTTTTCGTCGTTTGAATTAAAGTTGTGATTTCACTATTTTAGCCTCGAGCATCACTGAAGAGACTTTGATTGTCGAAATGTGCATCTGTTACAGTTAACTTGTTATCGTTATCGTTATTGTACATCAGACCGTCGCTTTACTCGTTTTGATTGTTTTATGTTTTGTCATGTCTAGGCCTTTATACGGTATGGGTTTTACTCATTGTTGTAGGCCATACGGTAACACATATAGTTGTTAACTTCTATATCATTTGGTCACTGGTGGAAAGTTTTCTCATTGGCAATCATAACACATCTTCTTATTCTTTTAATATTAGGAAACATAAAAATATGTTAGGAAAAATGCAAAACAAATAATACAATATGTGCATTGTTTTCAAAGTTCCATGACTTTGGTATGTTCAGTAAAAGTTCTGCAAAGTTTAAACTATTTCAGCAATTAAGGTATAGCGGTCATAAAAACATTTTTAATATAAAATTATCCGTGTGAAATCAATAACAAGTTCGTTTTCTAAAATAATCTTTACACATATTCAATTGTCTATGTTGTTGACTAGAAGTATATTTTGCTGAGGGGAAATCGATTTTATTTATTTATGAAATGATATATTTCCAAGTAGAAGAATATGATTTCATATCAGATGCATTATCAGCACTCCAGCCCTAGGCTCTTGAGCTTATAATACATTTAATATGAAAACTAGCGTGTACGTAATGATTTGACATTACAAGAAGGTCTGGATGGGGTTTATATAATAGAGAATAATGCGCAAAAAGTGCAGAATAAAGGGGGATATATAATAAGAAAAATAGGCAATAAAATAAAGAATAGAGAATAATTGGGTGCTAAAATATAAAAAAAATAGAGAATAATGGGCAAAATAAATAAAAAAATAGAGAAAAAATGATCTAAAAAAATTAAGAAATGAAGGACCCCATCCTGACCCTCTCACAAACTGGGAAACACATTGGGAAACTCCCTGTAGATTTAAGTGTACAGACTTCCTATTAACTGTTTGGCTATAGTCAATCGGAAGTACGTCCCGGTACAATATATTTATATTGTTTTGTATATCGATTAGATTCTAAGGTCATAATAGTTAATCTTTTTATAAAATGTTGAATTTTATAAATCACTTAAGTTTTTCTGTGCCAAGCATAGATAGTCTTAGTCGTATTTAGCACAATTATCGAAATTTTGGTTTTGATCGGTACTTTGTCTTATGTCTATTTTTTTTTTTTTTTTTTTTTGTGCTTCGTGTCGAGAGTCACGCCATTTCTACTGACTTTTACAGTTTTTCTTACGTTAGGTTGTAATACAACTGTCCCCCGCTCACAAACATGTTTAACCTTGGCTGTCCTAAGTCGAGAGCTTGTCCTAAGTTTTGTGGTTGTCGTTCATATGATTCCTGTCTGTCATATTTGTTTAAGTTCATTTTTTTTTGTCATGAATCAAGCTATCGGTTTTCTCGTTTAAAATGTTTCACCTTTTTTTCATGTCGAGCAATTTTTTAGTGAAAGTTGGAAAAGAGAGGCGAAAGATACCAAAGGGACATTCAAACTCATAAGCCAAAAATAAACTGACAACGCCATGGCTAAAAATGAAAAAGACAAACAGACAAACAACAGTACACAAAGCACAACATAGAAAACTAAAGACTGAGTAACGCGAACCCCACCAAATATTGGAAGGGGGGATCTCATGTGCTCCAGAAGGGTAAGCAGATCCTTCTTCCACATGTGGCATCCTTCATGAGAAACTGAGAATTTTCATATTAACGTAGTTAAATATATATTGTGTTTTTTTCATAAACGAAGTGTTCATAATGTTTATTTTGTTCTTTGATGTTTTATATAACTATATATTATTCTATTATTATACATTTCATGTTGTTTACACGTGATACTGTTATAATTTACATATGCTATAGCATAATTCGGGTTATTGTAATAAACGTCTTTATCTTATCTTTTAAAACTTACTATACAGTATGGGTTTTGCTCAAAGCTGAAGGTCGTACGATGACCTATGGATGTTTGTCTCATAAGCAATCATACCACATCTCATCATTTGTTAAAAAGACTACAGTTTCCTGTTTTATTCCACACTATCGATCATTTTAAAGGCATATATATATAAGAAAATGCTGTTGATACACTTTAACGGATAATTCTTACACACACAAAAAACAACTGTCTCAACACGGATCAAGAGCTCTCTCATCACTCTTAAACTGTTTGAATAATATCTACATTACTACACATCAACAGTGTCTTCTTTACGACAATATGGTTGGATATGTACTGAACTATTCTTCAGAAATATGGGGTTTTCACCGCGCCAACTACATAGAGATTATTTATAACCGTTTTTGTAGGTTTGTTTTCCATGTTTTATAAGTAGATAAACGTGCTCCTATTAGTTTTCTTTGTGGCGAGCTAGGTCATCTACCTATGTATGTTTTGAGAAAACAATTAATCTTAAAGTATTGGTTACGTATTGTTAAATATAATTCAGCTTTTGTATATGATGTATATAAAATTTTATATGACGATGCAAATCAAGGTTAAACTAATTGGGCATCTAATGTGCGTGATTTGTTATTTAGTCTTGGAATGAACTACATTTGGATTGACCAGAATAATATTGATATATCGTTTGATGTTATAAAGACATGCATTAAAGATCTTTTATATACACTTTTGTCTCCCTTTTCTACCTCTTTTCTCCTGTCCCTTCTCTTCTTTTTCCCACCCTCTCTCCTTTCTCCCGCCCCTCTCTACCTGTCCGCCCCATCATTAAAGACCAATATCTGCAAAAATGGTCAGCAGATATATATGATTGTGAGAAATTAAGTGTATATAGAAATGTAAAAATTGATGTTTGTCTTGAGAATTATTTAAGCTACATTAATAATGTTCACATTCTTTCAAAACTACGAAGTGGTACATTGAAAATAAATGTTGAAGTTGGTCGTTTCTCTGATATACCAAGAGAAATGCGTCTATGTGTATGTTGCAATATGCAATGTGTTGATAGCGAATTTCATTTTGTATTGGTATGTCCAGCATATAGAACAATCAGAAATATTATTTTGCCACGTTATTATTGTTCATGGCCTAATACTTTTAAACTATCTTGTTTGTTGAAAGCTACTTCTAGATCGCTTACAATTAAGCTCTGTAAGTATTTGAAGAATGCATGGAAAGCTAGATCGGATATTATTGGTTAGTTATAATATTATTGCATTGTTCTCTGCTATCAGTCTTTTGTGTATATATTATGTATTACCACAGCATGTCCTGTATGCTCTTGCAAATAGAATATTCATTCATTAAATATGTTATTTTGAAAATATTCAACCCTTATTTTGCCGACAATAAATGTTTTCTATAAGCAAACTGTATGAATAATTTGTTTTTTTAATTTACAGCTTTTTATAGGTGTTTTAGAAGGCGATTATGGCTTGCATTTTTCTAACTTAACATCCAGTTGCAAACATTTCGTACATATAATGTATTAAGAAAAAGTTAACTATGAATCCAATTGGTAGCTTCTGAAAGTGGATAAACTATTGATAAAATTAGAAATTATTTAAACTAAGGTTACAACTCCCTCGGATGCTTTTTCGATCCGTTTTGGTCATACATTTGCATTCAATTAATTATGCATCCTTGAATTGGGATTGAGAGTTCCTTATGAAGTTAAATCCAAAGTAAAACTCTATAGAGCCTGTGTTGCTCACCTAGATCTATGTGCATCTTTAACAATGGACACTCTCCAACTTTGTGGACTAGAATAGAATTCATGACAAAAATCTTATTTTTGTTGATTTTGTATTGCTGATAGTTTTTTCTGTTTACAGTTTCTCTCTATCTTCTTTACTTTTTTCACAAAAAACAAAAGGGTAAACAAATCATTATTTAAGGGCAATCGCTCCTATATAAAGAGTCTACTTATGATATCGGCACAATTTGAGTTATTAGTAGATCTTGTCTTGCTGATCAGTTTTGCTATTTAAAATGTTTATCTATCTTCGAAAGTTTTCAAGATAATAGACAAAACGCAAAAATTGTTCAAAATTGTCATTAAAGACTAAGAATAACAATAAGGAGTCCATTGACGATTTCAGCCATGTTGACTTATTTTAGATCTTGTCTTGAAAATCATTTTTTCTATGTAAAGTGTTTATCTATTATAATTTTCATGTTAATATGCGAAAACAATAAAAATCAGTAAAAATCATTATTAATGAGCAAGAACTCCAATACGGAATCAACTGACAATTTTGACCATTATACTTTTTATGAAGTTCAAGTCTTTCTGATTATTTTTGTTAGTTTGAGTTTCTATCATAATTTTTAAGATATTGCATGGGCACACACGCAAATTGCTAAAAATCGTCATTAAAGGGCAATATCTCCAGTAAGGGGTCGTCGGACGATTTGAGTTCAATTGACTTATTTGTTGATCTTATGTTGCTGATCATTAGAGCTATTGAAAGTTTCTCTCCATCTATTATATTTTAAAAATATCGGACAAAAATGCAAACAAGAATACACATGCTGAAATGTCTCGCCTCCTATACTGACCATTGATTTTATGTTGATAGTCTTAATATAAAGTTTTACTACAACTATCGCATTAACATTTATGATCCAAGAAAATGAGGTCAACGTCAGATAAACCAAGCTGGAAATCCATGTACACCTTTATTACAATCATTCCATACACCGAATATAGATGACCTATTGCCTATAATAGTATAAAAGAAACAGACCAAACCATGGGAATTTTATATTGACCAATGAACCATGAAAATGAGGTCAAGGTCAGATGACACCTGTCAGTTGGACATGTACACCTTACAATCATGACATGCACCAAATATAGTAGACCTATTGCTCAGAGTATCTGAGATATGGACTTGACCACGAAAACTTAACCTTGTTCACTGATCCATGAAATGAGGTCGAGGTCAAGTGAAAAATGTCTGACTGGCATGAGGACCTTGCAAGGTACGCACATACCAAATATAGTTATCCTAATACTCATAATAAGAGAGAAATTAACATTACAAAAAATCTTAACTTTTTTTTCAAGTAGTCACTGAACCATGAAAATGAGGTCAAGGACAATGGACGTAAGACATACGGAAACTTCATATCATAAGGCATCTATATACAAAGTATGAAGCATGCAAGTCTTCTACCTTCTGAAATTTTAAGCTTTTAAGAAATTAGCTTACGCCGCCTATTCTGTTTCACATTCAATGTTTACTATATGTTTCCATAATCATCCGGAACAAATCGCACTGGACCGATTTCTTACATCACCGTTTTTATTGTACTACGTGACTACTTTTAATTTCGGTGACACCGTCTGCTCTAAAATTTAACACATGTAACATGGACGACACTTAATTATTTTCTGAGGAAATCGAGACATGTCACTGTCAATTTACCAAACAATCCACTGACTACTGTATAAACCTCTCTGGTGGAATATTATAATTACAATTTTCAAACAAGTTGTGTTCTTTATATATTCGCCGAGATTGCGATTCAGTCACCTGGTTTAACTAGTTGAGTCCGGCTCAGCATACCGCCGACGCCGCCGATGCCGCCGCCGCTGCCGCCACCACCACCGGATCATCATCCCTATGTCGAGCTTTCTGCGACAAAAGTCGCAGGCTCAACAAAAATTGGTAAAAATCGTCATTGAAGGGCAATAACTCCAATAAGGAGTCTTCAGATAATTTCAGTTAAATTGACTTATTTGTAGATCTTGTCTTGCTGATAATTTTTGCTGTCAAAAGTCTATCTATTAAAGTTTTTTTTTTAAATTGGCAAAAATGAAAATAAAGAGCTGCGCCATGAGCGCATGGTACGCCCGTCGCTTTTTCAACAAATAAAGTTTCATAACTCCTTAATGTCATATCAGAAATTTATAAAAAAAAAAAACTAAAGGGAGGTTATTTTTATAGATATAAACCAGTCACCAAAATTTCATGAAAACTGCTCAAAGCACTTTTGAGTTATTGTCCAAAAACTGGAAAATCCCTCCACTTTTTTATGAATAAAATCCCATAACTCGGAAACGTAAAATCTAAAATTTATAAAAATCGAAAGGGAGCTTATGTCAATAGATATAAACAATTCACCAAAGTTTCATGAGAACTGCCCAAAGCGTTTTTTAGATATTGTCCGAAAACTGAAATCCCCTTTTTAATGAATTAAACTCCACAACTGGGAAACGTAAAATCTAAAATTTATGAAATCGAAAGGGAGCTTACGTCAATAGATATAAACAATTCACCAAAGTTTCATTCAAACTGGTTAAAGCATTTTTGAGTTATTGTCCGACATGTTGACGACAGACGGACGGACGGACAACGGTTTACCATAATACGTCCCGTAAACGAACATAAAAAAATGGTAAAATTCGTCATTTATGGACAATAACTCCTATAAAAAGTCATCTGACTGTTTTGATGTAAACCGAAATTAGGTAGAATATTTTTGCCCCTATCAAGATTTTCTCTATCTACAGCAGTTTTCAAAGTAATACACAATTCTTGCATTTTACCCCTATGTTCTATTTCAGCCATTATGGTTATGTTGGTTGGCAAGTAGGGTCATCGGACACATTATAACCTAGATACCCCAATAAGGATTGTGGCCGTTTGGTTCAATTTGGTCTAGTAGTTTTAAAGAAGATTTTTATAAAAGTTAACGGCAACAACAACTGACGTCATACGCCAAGTTATGAGAAAAAAGTCGCTTCAGAGACAACAAATTTATAGTTCAATTTTCTATAAAAGTTGAAATAAAATGCTCCGCAGGGCACAGCTTGATACGACTGCAGAGGTCCAACCCTGAACAGTTGGGGAAAGTATGAACACAACATTCATGTTTGATACAGCTTTGAATTTAGATTGTGATTAAATATTTGACACAAAATAAGTTTCTGACACAGAATGAATATGGTCTAAGATCTTACAAATTTTGAATTAGACATTTACCTGTTATGGTTCAATATCCAAAATCTAAATACATGGTTAGATTCAGCATATCAAAGTAACCCCATATATTCAATTTTGTTGAAATCAAACAAATAGTCCGGCAGATTGGTAACAAAATTGTGAGTTTGATGATAAAAGCACCAATTTGGCATGGTAGCAGTTTTGGGTGTCTCAAGCAATATTAGCTATGGACCCACCTTGAAATTTCAATATGGCGGCTATTTCCAAGATGGCTGTCATGGAATATCAAATTCAACATATATGACTTATATAAGGTCACATTTAACATAGCAGTAGTGCTGGGTGTTTTAACAATATTAGCTGTGAACCCACCTTGAAAGTTTAATATGGCGACTTTTTCCAAAATGGCCGCCACAAAATATCAAAATCAACAAATAACCCTTATATTAGTTCAAATTTGTCATTTTATTAATGCTAGGTGCTTCAAAAAATATAAGCTATAACCCAAATTGAAATTTCAATATGGCGGCTTTTTCCAAGATGGCCGCCTTAAGATATCAAAATTAACAAATATCCCTTATAGAAGGTTACAGAGTGTTTTTTTTATTTGACGTACCTGCAGTAAAACTAAATTCCCTATAATACCAAGTGCATGCAATATTTATATACTAAAGACATCCATCAAAACATTTGTGACGAAAGTATAGAAAATCGTAACTACGGTACCATTCTTGCAGAACAGTAGTCAACAACGAGGGATCACGTATAGACACTGGCGTTATTCCAATATTTAAGCTAGACTTAACTAGAATGTATACTTCTCGATTCGAACAGTTTTCTTTATGATCAATTGGAAGAGGACATAGTAATGATCTGAAAAAAATGCAGTAATCTCAGGCTTGCCAGGCCATGAACAAGGCACGTGTTTGCTTATCCTGTTAAATGATTATTTTGATGTTGCATTTAAGTAAGCAACCGCAACAATCTGTTTGTATGACAACGGTATTTGAAAAAAGCTGCACATGCTGGTAGTTCAAAAAGACATGAACATGATGATGTAGGGAAAAGTTTTTTCCACAGTCATTAAAACATTAGTTGATAATCGTTCGGCCAAATATTCAGATGCAGTCGAGTTATTCTATTGAGGCAAATACGACGCTACCCATTTCAATGTTACTTCTGTTTTTTTTATCTATTCTTCTTTAATATTACATTCAACTGAACTAAACCCATCTCCTAATGTATATAGGCCTTCTTGTGAATGCTAGGACCAGAAAAGGAGGTACTAAATGACCAAAATGTACAATTTACATTTGACGTTTATGAATGATCCAAATATCCATGTATCTACAGTACTAGAAGATTCCATCTTTGAAACATTCAACATTGAATATGTGGTTCCTGCCTCTAATCCTGACGGTTTTAAAACAGCAGCAGTGGACAATATTGACAACAATCGTTACATTCAGTATTTCCTAAGTCTAACTTGGCATATTCGTCATAACCTTATGCTTTGAAATATATGAATTTCCCTTATAATCTCTGGTACTTTTACCTTTATATTATGCGCCAGCACAACTGTTCGTATTATTGCTCTTACTTAGTATAAAATATATAAATATTACTATAGAATAAGATACAATGTATATCCTTAATACTAACCAAATATAACCATGCTTTTCATACTTACATCTAATAATTACCGTTTTATGGACATACACTCTGTCAATTGTGCAACTCTGTCCTTACATGATATAAATAAGTTAACAAAAAGAAAACACAGATGGCTTGAAGCAGATGATAATGAAAACATTAAATATGTCTGGACATCAGTCCACGAATTTATTCAGTCATTCGCCTTTATATATCAGTCTGCATTGACCAATGTTTCAGGAAGAATTCAAATCTATCACAACGATTCGACATTCCATGAATACAATTCAACAATGTGTTATTTTTTTCCGAGAAATGTATCAATTATCACTTGTGAAACAGTGGAACTCGACAAACATATTCCTAGCAGAACAAAAATGTTTTTGATTTAGGTCTTCACATAGAATTTTAATCGTTGAGAATTATACGTGATTAGTAAGAAAACAGTGGTTGAACAAGTGTACAATCAAGGAAACATAGCACTTCATGAACAGCAGATTCTGTTTTAGAGGCTTTCATGCATCATGAACAAGACATTCCACGAGGTTACAGTAGGTGTCCTTCTCATTTTTATGCAAAGATCCTGACTGATCTTTTTACTGATGAACGAGACCCTGACGAGAACTGTGTTACATTCAAAGAATGGGGTAACAAGAGGGAAATTGAAAGTCCACTTAACCACAACTGGTCTGTAACATTAAAGATTAAACTGGAAATGTTGATGTGAGATCATTAAGAGAATGCTCAATCTGGGTGCATAAAGATTTCCTTATACTGCTTATTCATTGATTTGTTGCATTTTTCCTTCCAAATTATGGCTTCCAGTACCCGTGCGCTATATTATGTCATTTAACTATACAGTTTAAGTGTTGCAAACGTAATTTGAAAATGGAAATGTAGATTAATCCCGTGCGTAGAATTATACACTTGTAAAAGGTGAAGGTTGGCCAATCAGATTGACAATAAATGTCGCACAATACAGCATTTAATGGTGTTTTGTCTAGAAATGGCCTTCAAATAATTTAACGTGATCAGATAAACCACATGATGTTCTACACCATGTTCGTTTTAAAAGCAAACACACAACATTCTCAAAGCATGTGAAAGCTTGACATGCTTAAGGCGGGGAATGTTTCGCCCTTTTACCCAGAGTGCTACTTCGAGTGACTGTGGATGGCTTATGCCATATGGACATTTATCACAGCATTTTGTAATGAGCTAATAAAATGTGGTTGACAGATTCAACACGAATGTTACGGTAGTGAAGTTGCGCGAGGACAATTGTGTTATGTAAAGACTAAATGGGCTGTCCTTAAGAAACATCGTGAACACTGCATTGAAAATATGTTATTGTTTAAATGATAAAAAAGACTGAGAAGATACTTAGGCACTCAAAAATCATTAGTAAAACAAAACCAGATACGAAAATGGGTAAAAAACGAAAAAAGGACTAACAGCAGTCAAGAAATTATTACACAAAAATCTAAATATTAAACAACACCAACCCAACTAAAAGCCGGGGATGATTTCAGGTGCTCAAGAAGGGTTCTGTTCCTGTTCAAAAGTGACACCTGCCTATGTGCTCTTGTTTAAATAGATTAATGAGTCATATCCAGTAATTAGGCATATATTGTATAATAGTGGATTTATGAATGTCTCCTTTCTAACCCTTAGAATCACAAAATTTAAGACAGATAGAAACCATTGATACATGTAAATTATAGAAAACTTGACCGAATGTGAACGTTTGAAATGAAATAAGGTTTCCCATGCCTGTACGATGGATAAACAAGACTTTCACTGTTTGACAACACAGACATTGAAAATAAAGAGAAAATAAGTTAATAACACAACATTGAAAGCATACACAACACAAGTCCCTTTTCATTAAAACTAGGTGTTCCGGAGGTGTGTGTAGTTTCTGGCCAACGGGAAGCACTCGTGATGCTACCATGATTACCGTTTGCAAGTAGAAATTTGGTCATAAGTCGTTTTTATTGATTATCTTGATGTTACTACAATCGAGGAAAAAGAAAGGATTGTGGAAAAGAGAAGTAAAACATATTAATTATCATTTGTGACTCAGATGGAACCTAATGGTCAAACAAATTCTGATGGCGTCCTGAAACTTTCGAAAGTTTCCATTTATATGATCTTTGATTAAATCATCTTGCAAGCAGCATTCGTGTATCATGGAAATACAATCCCTAGAATATTGTATGAACTGCAAAATGCAATTCGATAGAATATAAACAAAGCCTTGTCTTAGTTTTGTTCATTTTCACTTTTTGGCGGCCATTTTGAAAATTTCCGCCATTATGAAAAAAAATTAAAAGTCTAATATAACTGTCATGACGTTGGATTACATTTTACATGTATTTAAAAGATTTGATTTGAATATTATTTACTTTTAATTAGACATGGTTGTGAAATTTAAACTGATTGGCAGACATCTTGAAAATGGCCGCCCTATTGGATTTCTCAGAGTGGGTCCATAGCTAAGATTGACTTTCAAATATATATCTACTATTGTGCAAAGTTTCGTGCTTAAATCATCAAACCCACAATTCTTCTTAAAATATGCACGAATCAGTTGGACCAACTTAAAAACTGGGCCCCAAATCAAAAATCTAAATAGATATAAGAAGATGTGGTATGAGTGCCAATGAGACAACTCTCCATCCAATTCAAAAACACATGTTAAGATTCAGCATATCAAAGAACCCCAAAGAATTCATTTTTTTAAATCAAACTTAGTTTAATTTTGGACCCTTTGGAACTTAATGTGGACCAATTTGAAAATCGAGCCCAAAATAAAAAAAAAATCTAAATACAGGGTTAGATTCAGTATATCAAAAGAACCACAAGAATTATTTTTTGTTGTTGAAATCAAAGAAAGTTTCATTTTAGACTCTTTGGACAATTTGAAAAAGGGGGCCCAAATTAAAAATCTAAATACGCAATAGATTCGGCATATCAAAGAGCCTTATTCATTCAATTTTTTTATGAAATCAAACAAAGTTTAATTTTGGACCGATATGGATCAATTAAAAAACAGGGCCCAATATCCAAAATCTAGTTAGATTCAGCATATAAAAGAAGCCCCAGGAATTCAAGACTTTGAATTAAACCCAACTGAAATTGGTCAAGAAATAAGCAATTCCATATTGCAGTCCTAAGTATGAAATCGTCCAAATTATTATTGCATATTGTTATTCTAAACTGGTTCCCAAAATTGATCGTCCTGAAGATTACAAAAAAAAACATTTTATTAAAATTAAATATGTTAATAAAGGTTTTGATTTTGTAAATATTGCCGGTATTTTTAATGATCATTCTGTTAAAGAACAAATTCTTGGCTATTTTTATAATACTGAACTCCCTCTTATTTGTTATGTTTACAAAAAATCTACCCGGAAATATGTGTTTAATTACAGCGAAGTGAGTAAAGATGTAAATATCAGTGACCATACACCTACGTCATGAAATTACAGTAATTCCGAATACATTTATGACCCCAGTTCCCATGTTATAACATGAGACCTTATCATCGTTCGTGACCGAGAGTTGAAATCATTCCTCAGTAAAGGACCTAAATATCGTTCCCCGTCAATTATTAATTGGAATGAGTGCCGTAACATCATCCACGACTCACTCCGTACTTACTGCTCTAAATGGATAAAACGAAAAAAAGCTGACAAGAAATCCTAAGATTCTTTTTTTAATTCAGTAATGAACATAGTTGATATACGTATACAACATTTTAAAGAACATTTTACTCCTAACAACAACCATAATAGCCCTATTTCTCGTATCAAACATATAAGCTAAAAGAACTCGCCAAGGAATTTGTTTTTGTCCCGGCTGATAAGGCTGCTAATAATATCATTATTGTTTGACGTAAATTTTACATTGAGGATCTGCAAAAGGAAATCACGAATTCACCAACATTCCAACTGACTCCATTTTCGGAAAATGACATCTGTAACAAACATAAACTTTTAGTTACCTCTTTACAAGCAGAACCAAATACAATGAAAGTTCAAACTATATATGTACTGGCTTCCGAAGCTGCACAAAACTCCTTACAAATATAGATTTATTTCGTCTTCAAGCCATTGTTCCACTACTATACTATCTATTCTACTTACTAGTACACTTGGTACAATCAAAAACTTGGTAATAAATTGTTCAAATAAGGCCTTTGAAAATAGTGGAATTAATTACTTTTGGAGTGTCAAAAATTCGTTGGAAGTACTTCATAAATTGTATGCTTATATTGGTGATTTTGAGTCTGTTTAAAGTTTTGATTTTTCTACGCTATATACCACGTTGCCTCATAATCTTATTAAGAAATAATTCACACACCTCATTAAATTGGCATTTAAAAAGTCAGAATGCGAATATATATGTTCAAACTCTTTTACAGGAGGGGGGGTTCCGGGGGTTGGAACCCCCCTTTCTTTTTTTGACGATCAATGCATTTGAATGGGGACATATAGTTGGAACCCCTCCTTTATCCTGGGTTGGGAACCACCCTTTTAAAAATGGCTGGATCCGCCCCTGTTTTAGGTCATTTTTTAGTAACAACAAACAAAAGAACTATGTCAATTGGACCTGCTTTGATACTATAACTGCCCTTGAATTTTTACTAGATAACATTTTTGTTCGCTATGGAGATTCCGTATATCGTCAAGTTATCGGAATTCCATTGGGGACTAACTGTGCACCACTTATTGCGGACCTGTTTCTGTAATGTTATGAGTTACAATGTATGACTAAAATCAGCAAAGACCCATCGAAACAACATCTGAAACACTTTTAGGTATTTGGATGATATATTGGCTCTCAATAATGACGACTTCAGTATGTACACTAAAGAGATTTATCCTGCCGAACTGACTTTAAATAAAGGTATTATACTAATAATGAACACTGCCCTTTCCTGGATCTTGATATCTGTTTTTAGATGGTGACGTTCCCTTGTCACCATCTTATGGTGTTTATATATCTCAACTTGTTCGATTCGCTCGTGTATGTAACAACGTATTTGATTTTAACGAAAGAAATCTCTGTATTACTGAAAAATTATTACACCAGGGTTTTCCATATCACAAACTAGTCAAAACATTTACTTACAGATTATCGTTGATCATCTCAACGAGATTGATTTTCTCGCTTGAGCCGGTACGGCGAAAGCGAGAAATGCAATCGAGTTGAGATGACCAATGATAATCTGTTTATCGCTATTTTACCTATGACGACGTTGTCACTTTCATGTCAATTTCATTAGCAACGCCACGTGCCTGCATAGTTTCTAGCGATAATTTTCCATCTCAAGCGAGTAACATGATATGAAAATTATCACAAAAAAAGATCAAAGGAAAAATGCACAAAATAGCGATAATAAATTTTATCATCGGTACAAAGACATCATTCGTAAATATAAATCAACATGCAGACAATTTTACGTTCAGGTATTTTACATCCAATCTTTTATGGTAATATTCTTTACAAAGCACAAAAATGTCGGCATTCACCTCAAAAGCTAACCAAACATTTAAACAGACTTATTCAGAAGGGATATGGTTACGATATTGTTGTCAGGTCATTAAGGATGGCATATTGGAACGCGGGATATGATTATGGCAACATTTTGGTATTAATATTGATTTACTCATAGGGTCTTTGCATCGGAAATAAACACATTTATTCTAAAACCAGTTGTTGGCATGATACGGGTTATGTTCTTCTCATATATTTTATGATGGTATGATACTAAACCCCTAACGGGAGGGATTGTGCTTGATTTTCATATGAAGACATAACCTTTCAATCAGTTTAATGGAGGTCTGGAGCTGGCATGTCAGTAACTGCTAGTAATCCTTTGTTAATTTATGTATCATTGTCATTTTGCTTAGTTTCTTTTATTACCTATTCTGACATCGGAATCAGACTTCTTTTGAACTGAGTTTTACTGTGCGTATTGCTGTGTGTTTCTTTATTCTACATTGGCTAGAGGTAAAGGGGGAGGGTTGAGATCTCACAAAACATGTTTAACCCCGCCGCATTTTTGCGCCTGTCCCAAGTCAGGAGCCTCTGGCCTTTGTTAGTCTTGTATGTTTTTTAATTTTAGTTCATTTATATGTTTTGGAGTTTAGTATGACGTCCATTTTCACTGAACTAGTACATATTTTTATTTAGGGGCCAGCTGAGGGCCACCTCCGGGTGCGGGATTTTCTCGCTGCGTTGAAGACCCATTGGTGGCCTTCGGCTGTTATCTGCTCTTTGGTCGGGTTGTTGTCTCTTTGGCATATTCCCCATTTCCATTCTCAATTTTAATTTATACAAAGTATTGGAAAAGTATTGTTTTTAGTCCCTTTTTCCTAAACGGTTAGGGCCATTTATCAATCCCAACCTTCCTGTTTTGGTATGGAACCTTGTGGTACAACTTCATAAAGATCCATATACTTATACTCCAAGTTATTTTTTCCGTAACCAGAAAATCCTTGTTTTTTGCTCCCAGTTCCTAAAAGGTATCGGCCATAACCCCTAAAACAAATCCCAACCTTCCTTTTAAGGTATGGAACCTTCATGTATAATTTCAAAGAGATCCAAAAACTTATACTTATACACAAGTCAATTCACACCATTGGTTTTTCACAGTTTTGGGTTAGAATTCTTGAGCAATTGACTCAATTGAGTATTGCTAAGTTTTTAAAGCTGCCAAATTCATAGCATCAGCTCCAGTTAGCCTTGTTTTTTAAATTACATGATTAATTTCTCATTCAAAATTGGGCTGACTGGTAGGTATTGAAAGTTGATAAAAGAACAGAGTTCCAATTTCCCCCGCCTTGCACATATTTTATCTATACAAGGTACAAGGGCAATAACTAAAAAATACACTTTTTTATTGTTCTTTAAAATTGTTCATAAATATCTTAGAGAAATGAATGCTTCAGATCAAATTCAATGTGATTTTCATTAATATTTCCAAGGGCATAACTCGTTAAAAATATTTGATCCGTAATTATTTTCGAGGAGTGTCAAAGACATTGCTGATATAAACATACCTTACAACAAAATTAGTTTGATTTACCTGTGTACGTTATTTTATTTGGAGGCATTTTGTCTAAGGTTATGGTTGTCTTTCTGATATTGTTAAACATCTAACCCCCTTGTTTTATTAATTTTGTATTTACATTGTGTCATAGATCATATTTATTTGTTCAGTGTATGTTCACTTGTCTTTGTTAATACGTCTTTTGATTGAATTAAGCCATTTCAATTGATATTTCATAGTGTGTCTTTTCTATGTTGTGATGTTACACTATTGTTTCAGGTAGGGTGAAGGTTGGCGCCTATTAAAACGTTTAAACCCGCGGCATTTGTTTGCATCTGTCCTAAGTCAGGAACCTGATGTTCAGTGATTGTCGTTTGTTGATGTGGTTCATGAATGTTTCTCGTTTCTCGTTTTTTATATAGATTAGACCGTTGGTTTTCCTGTTTGAATGGTTTTACACCAGTTATTTTTGGGGCCCTTTATAGCTTGATGTTCGGTGTGAGCCAAGGCTCCGTGTTGAATGCCATACTTTGACCTATAATGGTTTACTTTTACAAATTGTGACTTGGATGGAGAGTTGTCTCATTGGCACTCATACCACATCTGCTTATATCTATGATATAAATAAAACTCATCATAAATACCAGGATTGAAATTTTGTATTTGCGCCAGACGCACGTTTCGTCTACAAAAGACTCATCAGTGACGCTCGAATCAAAACATGTTTAAAGGGCCAAATAAAGTACGAAGTTAAAGAGCATTGAGGACCATAAAAGTTTCATAAAATTCTGGCAAGAATTGTACACAAGTGCGCTAACGATGCAATTTTCCATAAAATTAATATTTCCAAGGGGCATAACTCTTTTAAAAAATAATTGATGTGCACAGATTTTCAAACTCATCCAAGCTATTGATGATATAAACCTATAAAATAAATTTCATAAAAATCTAGCAAGAATTGTACACATGACAGGACTCACAAGACAATTTTCCATATAATTAATAATTTAAAGGGGCATAACTCTTTTAAAAATAATTGATTGGCACAGATTTTCGAACTCGTTCAAGACAACGCTGATATAAACCTACAATATAAGTTTCAAAAAAATCTGTCAAGAATTGTACACATGAGAGTGCTAACGATGCAATTTTGCACATAATTAATGTTTCCAAGGGGCATAACTCTTTTTAAAATAATTGATCGGGACTGATTTTTGAACTCGTTCGAGACATTACTGATATTAACCTAAAATATAAGTTTAATAAAAATCTGGCAAGAATTGTACATATGAGATTGCTAGCGATGCAATTTTGCATTTAATTAATGTTTCCAAGAGGCATAACTCTTTTAGAAATAGTTCATCAGTACTGATTTTCGAACTTGTTCCGAGACATTGCTGATATAAATAAATTTTATAAAAATCTGCCAAGAATTGTACATGTGAGAGTGCTATCAAGACCAGACAGACGGACGATATTTCTATGTCCCCTCGTAACGGGTTGCACGGGGAACAAAACTTAATCCATCAAATAGATTCCCAGAAAATCTGTCCAATTCAATAAATTTGATTCATATTTATTTCATTACAAGAAACTCTTACTTTAAGCAGAATTTTCAATGCCATTTAAATGTTTTATCGGCTACAGTAAATTCAGAAATTAATGCAAGGTTTTTATTAATGTGAATAATGCAATTGGGTGAGTATCACAATAATAAAAATTTGCATTCTGATATCTGAATTATATATCAGTATGCAGCTTTTTCTGAAACTGCAATAATTAATCTCGCATTTATGTCTTTTCATTGAAAATTGCAATAATAACTGCACGCAAAAATATCTGAATTTAAAGTTACTAGATCCTTACATCCTTAAACTTACAAGGTCATAGTGCTTGCTCGACATTTTCCAAGCATGTCTGTATTCTTATGTACATTATTCAACCCTACCTACATAAATATAGCAATTCTATCATTTATCACATTTATCACAGCCTCTATACATGTTATATGGAATTCAACCTAATCAAGACATCCCTTTGCTCAAAGTACTGAAGTTGCTTTTATGCCCAAATAAATGAAGAATGTGTCCATGGGACACAGATGCCACTGTTTGTAAATATAGAGCAAATTCAAAAAAATTTCAATTCACAAAGGGACATAACTTGAGAATGGTGAAAGTGACGCCACCCAAATTCGATCTTGATCTGTGTTTGGAGGGAAATAAGCATTTGTAAGAGTTTCATAACATTTGGTTGAGTCAAAAAGTCAAGGTGGAAACTGCTTTTTAAGCAATTTTTCGATTTATAAAGGGACATAACATGAGAACAGTGAAAGTGACAACACACAAATTTGAACTTGATCTATGTTTGTTGGTAATAAGCAGTGTTTATAAGTTTCATAACATTTGTCATTTAAAACCAAAGATTTTGACAGAAAGATAACAAATGGAATCAAGCATATAGTCTATTAGTTTATCATAAAGCTTGTACCATAAGGAAAGTTTTTCAACTACATCATTAACAATAAGATCTAATACGATCTAATATTATTGGTTTAATATGATTTGTTTATTTTAATGAAACAATAAGATCTAATACGATTGGTTTATTTCAATGCATAGTTTAACATATAAATAAATTATAGCACACATTAACTGGACTACACCATTAAGCAATTACACAGTCAGAATAAAACTTCTGTCATAATTCTCCTACATTATGTACAAACAATTGACCTTCATTACAAAATGTAACTCAAATGACCTTCATTACAAAATGTAACTCAAATGACCTTCATTACAAAATGTAACTCAAATGACCTTCATTACAAAATGTAACTCAAATGACCTTCATTACAAAATGTAACTTTAATGACCTTCATTACAAAATGTAACTTTAATGACCTTCATTACAAAATGTAACTCAAATGACCTTCATTACAAAATGTAACTCAAATGACCTTCATTACAAAATGTAACTCAAATAACCTTCATTCACATGTGTTGGGGTGTCCCACTCAAATTTTGTAAATTCCTGTTTTTAGCCATTTTATTTTAATCGTGTATGAAAAATAGCTGATATCTTCTCCTTACTTATTCCCAGTGATTTCTAGAAAGAGCTGGTTTTTTTTAAAGGAAACACAGATATAAACAACATACCACTGTCACTTTGCCCCATGAAAAAAGTCTTATTACCTTAGGTCATTTATTCCATACATCTTAATATTCTTGCTCTTTAAAAAAAGTTATCTGTTTTAAAAACTTAAATTTTATTTGATTAATAACTTTGGTGGAAAAAATCTGTCCTGAAATAACTGCCTCAGTTAATAGTATCTAGAACCTTTTTCAACAAATATAAGATGACTCTTGCTAAACAAAACATTTATAATTCATAAAATAAAAGTCTCACCAAACATGCACACAGCTTAAAATTTATCATTCAATATAAAACATTGATAATAAACAGGATAAATAAAATAAACAATATATATTGCACATAGTTACATGATGTTATTTGTCATAAAAAGTGTGTACATAAAAACATTCCGCCAAGTTTATTATTAATAATTGTTAAACATGTATAATAAGATAAGTTTCTGGTTTTTAATTTCTGAAGTATATAATACTTAACAAATGGGGAGGGGGGATATGGATATGGATAAAAACCTGGATTTCAGCTGTTTTAAAGTGAGTTCTCTCCCTTTGACCACTTATCGTTAAAAAAGCAACATTAACCTAAAAAAATTTAACAATGTCCTTTCAAAATATTTATAGAAAATTACAACACAGAAGTAATTACTGGGAATACTATGATTGATTTATCATTAGTGTTTAAAGCCACTTACAGCAAACTTTGCTATTGCTTAGGGGCCAGTTTCTATTGGTGGGGGTAGCTGGGGTGCCCAGAGGGAACCACTGACCATTGGCAGGAAAACTGGCAATCGTTGTTAATCAAAATCGGAGTCAAAGCCACCTTGCCACAAGCAGGGTTCAAACTAACAACCTTACTGAAGATGAACTACTTAGACATGTCTACAACCGAGGCTCTGGACAAATTTCCTATGAAACCAATACAAGTGCTACATATCATAACAATGGTGGCAGCATATATGTCATAACCACAAAATAATACTAAGCCAAAAAAATAACAACAAACACCGGTACTATCTCTATATAGAACAATACAACATAAACCATTTGATATTTGGGGTTGGACAGGAAAAATCCATAAAAGCCCATAGAATAAAAATACCCCATACTTTCATTGACTCAGGGCAATTTGGATCTTCACATGTATGGAAACCTTGTTATTATCTTGACATGTATGGAAACCTTGTTATTGTCTTGACATGTATGGAAACCTTGTTATTATCTTGACATGTATGGAAACCTTGTTATTGTCTTGACATGTATGGAAACCTTGTTATTGTTGAAGACTATGTTGTAATTTATTCAATTGAGATCAAACTATTGAAATTCATGTCCAGGAAGAATTTCGAAGTTGCCGTTTTTTTTTCAGACATTGTCAGTGGAAAATTTAGTATTTTAGACATTGGAAGTCTCTTTGCCCTTGAATATTGGTGAAAACGGAACATTTGATGAAAGTCCTAGTTTTTTGATGATTGGACAGATATTATTTAAAAAATCTTGAGTGAGTTGGTAAATTCACTGGTTACACCAACAAAGTACGGGTTAGATGACAGGTATGGAACAGTTTTACATTTTGTTATGTAGTATATGGGACTCTGATAGTATCTATTTCTTTCCTCAATATACAGTCCTTTTAATCATGTTTCTGTCCTACTTATGATGTGTATGTAGTTTCTAAATATTGTGAATGAATCCATTTAAAAGATTTTACATGTAAATGTCCATATAATTAAAAATTACAGAAAATAAAAAAGTTATATAAAATAAAATTCAGTAGAACAAATAATAGAAATATAAAAAGTACAAGTGCTGTGTAATAAATAAAATATAATTCTGATGTTGAAATGAATGAATACATGTCAGTTTTAACCAAAAACAATATCAGCTAATTTGCAAGTTACAAAAATTGTTCTCTAAACTATAAATAAACAAATAGGTTTAAATTGAGGTCCTTACCAACATACAACACATATGGATTTAGGCAATTCAATCCATCCATGGTGGGAGTGAGCCAAAACTTATAGATGTCCACTGTGTCCACCCTTTAGACATGCCATTTCTATATTTTGATATTTGGGGTTATGAAGGGTTGAGACAAGATGATTATCCTATTAAGTACCTGACACTGCAACAGGTAAAAATAAATGAATAATCTTTTTAATTATATTTAAAGAATTGAACATAAAATAGCTTGGAAAAATAAAAAAGGCTATTGTATTCAATATTTTTATTGAATCTCATGTTAAATTTAAGTGGACCTGAGCTGGCTTCCCACGGTGGACAGATAGAGAAAGCCACATCCACTTCAGCTGTAGTGTATCTGACTAGGAGATATTGATGAGAAAATCTTTAATGGTAGAGGTTTATCTTAGGCTAATGCTGGCTAATGCTGAAAACAGTAAACATGGTAAATAAATATTCTATTTTGATTCTGAAATGACTTTTTCATTAAAGTGTCTTACAAATTTAATTTATACTGTGTTCCACTTAATGTCTAGGTAACCTTTGACCTGTCTATTGTCATGATTGTACTAAATATAATTTTAAAATTAAATAAGACAATGAAGTCAAAATTGTTAAAATTTTAATCTGAATTTATCTTATAAGCATAAACTTGATTAATGTGAAATTAAAAAAAAAAAGCAAACAAAATTTGCCTGTATATACCATGCTTCCATAAAAATTGAGTCTTTAAATGAAATTACACTTGTGTGCAGTTAAAAGACATAGTTAAAATGAGCACCAAATTGAACTGAATTTTTTTCAATGTTAATAAAACTTTTTATTGTCAAACATAACTAAAATCTCAGACAAGTTCTGAGGGGTACACAGAAACATATAAAATACTAGCTGATGATTTCATTTTAACAGGTTCAAGTTAATATAAATTACGAGTTATTTAATGTGTGGCCTTTTAAATGCATTATAAAATAATTATTCTGATAAATGATTGCGAACACATTCAGACAACATATATGCAGTAGCTTTCAGTAAAAATTTCATCTGATAAAAATGTTTCAGAGAATACAACTCTTTCAATCCCATAATTCTCTCTTTTGCAATAAACTGTACAAGGTTTGCCCTTTCTGTTTCTAGCCATATTGATAGCTTGGGCTCTATATTGCTTTCTCTCTGCATCTCACCTTTAAAGTAAGTGTCCTTTGGTCCCCACAACAAAAATTCTATATAGCACCGAACCTGAGCAAGCGACTCAATTCTTCTGCATTGCAACATTTTACCAATTTTGAAAATGCCCATGTGAAATTTACCACCCTTTGAATAAGCACGGTAATTTAAATTTTCAGCTAAATACTTTTCCATGTACGCACATATAGACTCCACTTGTGAACTGTCATGTTGTTTCTGATGTGGCAAGAATGCTATTGTGTTTCCATGGCAACGACTGCCAGGAGCAAGAACGAAGACATCACGGAAGTTTGCCTCTCCTAAAGAGAAGCCATGTTCTAAGCAGTGTGAAATAGCACTAAGGATCTGTAGCACAAGAAACAATAAAATCTCTAAATGTTCCTCGGATGGCGTGGCAGAATCGTAAATCTTCTCCAGTGAAGCTAAGTGATTATTCATATTGTCTGTGATATCAAACTGTCCGGCAGCGATAAAACATTTAGCTAAATCTGGTTGTTTGTTGGCGTACTGTAAAAGTTGATTGGTTTTGATAAAATCGTCTGTTAAGTAGGAATGAGGAACTATGTCAGAAAATATCACACTTGGATGTAACAAGCTCGGGTGTTCCACAATGCTGATATCTGGTCGGGAGTGAAGCAGCTGAAATTAAATCATATTAAATGCTGATCAGAAAAATTCATTTTACTTTTGAGTTGTTCCCCTTTCTCTGGAGTACAAAGCAAATTTGTTGAACCTGACAAATAGCAGGAATTTTTTTTATGAAATCATCAACTTTCAAATATCAAATAAATCTATTGCCTACGGAAGATAAATTGTATGCATGTTTCAAATCCGATACCGATACAAATAGTATATGTCACATGAAGTTTGTAGTAAGAAAACCAGGTTCAAACAGAAAGATTTTGAAAGCAGAGAAAACTGTGCACCTTATTATCAGCATAACTATATCAGATGACAATACGAATACTAAAAATCCAGGCTAAAAATAAGGCATAAGGTACTTTAATTCAGTCACTGACCCGCAATGTCACGGGTGTGTTTTAGTATATCTGTAAAATTCCCAATTTGTTTTGACCAGAGCTTAGCAATTCTCACTGGGACTTTCAGTTTAAGTCCATGGACTCACCATGCCGAGTCCACAGCCCAGAAAAAAATATTATCAACATAATGAATATTTTCTTTTTGTAATATAATATGATTTCTAGTGTTTCTGCTTGGTTCTATTCTTTAGTTTACAAATTTTAGAAGAAATCAGTGCTTTTTTTTTAAATGTTGAAAACACCAAATCATAATTTCACAACATACTGTGAATTTTTTGGTGAAAAATGTGTTGTTCAGTTCTCTTCACAAATGTGTTGTTCAGTTCTCTTAACAAATGTGTTGTTCAGTTCTCTTAACAAATGTTTTGATCACAATGACATCTATTTCCAATATCACAATGTAAATCAATCTCTAAAATTGTCCTATAAAAGTGAATAAACATAAATAAACAAATCAAAGATCTTCCATATGTGTACGTTTGTTTGATTATTTTGTAATCCTTTGTTTGTTATATTTCAATGTATTTCATGAGGGCCTCAGGGAAGATTAGTTTTGTAACTAACTGTGTAACCTTCTTTAAATAAAGAACTATTATTATTATTATTAAAATATATATCTTATCTACAACATGTAAAATACACTTACCATTAACTGACAGCTACACTGATTTGACCTTAACTTAGCATTATACACGATACATCTCTCTGACCTATGAACTGGCTTTCCATAGATATCAAAATCTCTCCATTTCAGTGGTCCTGCAGATCCAGTTACATTTAAATTCACATTATCCTTCTTGAATTCCTTTTCATAATGCGTGTATATTTCCCTTAGTGTCTGCAGATTAGCCGACGTTAAAAGATTTACAGTCTCACGTAATTGTGACTCGTTAAGGGACATTCCAATGGAAGGTCTATTCATAGCTATGTACGGTTGTTCAAATACAGAACTATCGATGGGTTTTGGTCGTTTACGTGGTAAAGGTCGTGGACGGTTTAATGATCCAGATGCTGATGATGTGTCAGACTCGGTAAATGAAGAGGATGGCGACACTGTTATATTTCGTGAAATGTAATTTTGTAATTCAGTGACATCAGTTTTCATCGATTCTGCGTCTAAATCATCATCAAGTTCATCTCTTTCATTATCGTTACCGTTGATTTCCTCGTAAATTGGCTGAGAGGCTAAAATAACATTTCTGTTTTCAATCTTGGAAGACTTATCTTTGAAGTTATTTTTAGTCACATCTTTACTTCCTGTTTTTGAGGAATCATGGGAAGGATTAGTCCGAACTGGTTCTAAATATCCTTCAGAACTGACAGATAAATCAACAATTTTTTCAGACAATGGATCATATGTATTAGTCTTAGTGTCTGAATTATCTCCCTTTCCTGGGGGAGGTGGTGGTGCTTCTTTTGGTACAATAGGTTCATAAAGGTTATCCAGGGATCCAAGGGGAGAGAAGTCTGGCCATTCATCATATTTGTCATTTGTTGAACCTGATGATGTTGAACCACCTTCAAAAATAAAGGTCAAAATAAAGGTCAAAATAAAGGTATAAAAAATATTATCATAGAAAACATAAACATTTTCGTGGTTCAAATACAATGGGATTTGTATTGTTTTTAAAATCTGAGCTCTATAGTGTTGAAATAAGTTTGTGACCTTTAATGTAAAAGACAGGGAAACATTCCAACAATTTAACTGAACCAGGTATACATACCTGAGACCAAGAAGGATCCTCTACAATAGTGATGTATTCCTCCAACTGACAGTGAAACCACAGTATACATATCTGAGACCATGCATAGAAAGATCCTCTCCAATGGTGATGTATTCCTCTGACTGACAGTGAAACCACTGTATACATACCTGAGACCAAGAAGGATCATCTACAACAGTGATGTATTCCTCTGACTGACAGTGAAACCACTGTATACATACCTGAGACCAAGAAGGATCCTCTACAATAGTGATGTATTCCTCTGACTGACAGTGAAACCACTGTATACATACCCGAGACCATAAAATGATCCTCTCCAATGGTGATGGTATTCCTCTGACTGACAGTGAAACCACAGTATACATACCTGAGACCATACATCTTACAAAGTCTATCCAAATTATTTTTGCAAAGAATTTTGCTCAAGCCAGTGCTAAGAACCGTCCTATACTTGCAGTGAGGTGAGAGTTTTTTTTTTTTGGCTCTGTGTTGAAGGCCTCATTGAGATGAAGAACAGCAATAAAAGCGCTGTTCCTTTGCTTTTTGTGTGTTTTTGCTGTGCAAGTACTGATTTTGTGTCATGGATGGATACCCCATATCCTTTGTTTTTCTTTAATAGAAGGATCCTCTCTAATGCTTATTCTTCCTCCGACTAACAGTGAAAGCACTGTATACATACCTGAGACCCTAGAAGGATCCTCCCAAATGGTGATGGTTATCCTTTGACTGACAGTAAAACCACTGTAAACATACCTAAGACAATAAAATGATACTCTACAATGGTGATGGTATTCCTCTGACTGACAGTACAACCACTGTAAACATACCTGCAACCTCCAACTGACTGAAACTACTGTATCTGTATACATACCTGAGACCATAAAAGGATCCTCTCCAATGGCGATGGTATTCCTTGACTGACAGTGAAACCACAGTTCACATACCCGAGACCATAGAATGATCCTCTCCAATGCTGATGGTATTCCTCCAACAGACAGTGAAACCACAGTATACATACCTGAGACCATAGAAGGATCATCTCCAATGGTGATGGTATTCCCCCACCTGACAGTGAGACCACTGTATACATACCTGAGACCATAGAAGGATCCTTTCTAATGGTGATGGTATTGCTCCAACTGACAGTGACACCACAGTTTACATACCTGAGACCATAGAATGATACTCTCCAATGCTGATGGTATTCCTCCAACAGACAGTGAAACCACTGTATACATACCTGAGACCATAGAAGGATCCTCTCCAATGGTGATGGTATTCCTCCGACTGACAGGAAAAGTGTTTCCACATGGATCTGTAACCATCTGCAAATGTAAATAGATTTTTAAAAAATGTTTAGTAAACGATTAAGAACACAAACTTTTGAAATGTTATTCCTCAACCTGATATAGAAAAAAATGTATACATACATTTGTACCCAAGGCCAAATCAATATATATATATATATATATATATACTTTTCACAACTAGTTTATTCAAATTTTTTATTGCTCTTGAAGCTTGTAATTTAAAAAAGTTAAATCTCCATAACTTTGGGAAACTACTATTAAAAACATGAGAGAAAATACATAAAATAGCTTGATCATAATCAATGCAATGGCAGTCATCTTGAAAAGTATACAAATTAAATGATAACCAAGTTGAATTTTTTTCCTATACATCAGAATAATCTAATAATCTCGTCAAATTGATTTTGCATCTTTGTGCGTCAGATAAGTTTCATCATGTTCATTGCTGTCTGTGAGTGTGATTGGTTCATCCTCCTTGTTAGAATTATTTCATAACAGCCAGATTAGCATGATTGATTGTATCCACATTTTCTGTTTAGCGGGTTTTTGTATGCATGCATAAATTACTAGCAGCCCAAAAAACTTACTATGAGGTATGGGTTTTGCTCATTGTTGTTGGTGGTACAGTGACCTAAAGTTGTCAACATCCTTTTCCTTTGGACTCGGATGGATAATGATCTTATTGGCAATCATACCACATCTCATTATTTTTACATGAATAGCAGAGCCTATAATATAAGCTATAATCTTACCACAGGTCCTGATATATCAGAGAGGTCTATTTTCCTTGGCTGTAAATCACTGCCTTGTGTATCACTGATAGATTTAGTTCTTTTTACACTAGATTGAGGTCTGGAAGGAGCTTTTGATTTTCTGTTTAATTTTCCAAGGAAGCTTCGTCGACTTTGAGCTTTGTTTGGCAACTCTATTTTCTCTACTTGTTTAACTTCTTGTTGACTAGTATCAGAGTGATCTTCCTTTCCTTCAGGAATAACTTCCTTTGTGTCATCTTTTATTGAACACGTTGATGATGTCATAGGTGATGTTTGAGGTTGACATAATGTTGACTTTTGACCTTTTGAGGAAGGTTCCTCCTTTATAGACGTTGTTGATGTCGTCATTGGTGATGGAGGCGGAGCACCCAATGTAGATTTACGATCTTTAACTAATGAATTATCATCTTTAATTGATGTTGTCGATGTTGCCATTGGCGATGGTGGTGGAGGACCAAGAGAAGATTTACGATCTATTGTATTCTTTGGTGAAGCATTTTCAGAGGAACTTCTAGAGAGAGGCTTCGGAGAAATAATGTCAGTATTGTTTTTTGTCACTTTTTTATGTTCTTGTATATTTTTTGGCAGTGTGCCATCAAGGCTACTCTTAGGTGACACACTAACTTTTGTCTGTTCTGTATTTTTACTCAGCCTCATCTCCAGTTCTTTTGTAAATAATGAATGTTTAGTATCTGGTCCTGGGACAGGTATAACGGCAGGCCTAGAGGGGGCTGTACTTCTTTTGGGACTTTTTGCTCTCCGTCTGACCACTACATTGTCATCACTGTGCTTTGGACTCTCTTCTAAATTACTTAAGCTACTTTCACTTGTCTTTCTACTTTGTCTTGGCGAACCTTTTCCATCATAGGACAACTGAGGACTAACAGTGGGTTTGTTAGGGTTTGGTGGTGGTTTCGGTCGTGTTTGAGGTCTTGGGGGAGGAGCAGTTTGTGGTTTCACGATAGGCTTTTTCTCTTTAATTATATCAGTTGGTTGTTCAGATACAGTTTTTAAATCTTTTTTATCAGTTTTTGGTGAATCTTTTCCATTTATTATATCGTTACCTTCTTGTTCCTCTTTTCTTTCGCTGAAAGACTCGGACATATACATTATAATGCTAGTTCTTGGTCCACGAGGATTAGTTGGCACTGGCTTCTGTGGAAGAGATTTAACTTTATCAGGTTTTGGAACACTTTCAGATTGTTTCTCTTCAGGACTATTTTTTGTCTGATCTTTACTACTTCCTGTTTTGGCTTCATCACTTCCTGCTGAAGGATAACTTTCACCAGATGAAGATGATGTATTAGAAACTTCGGAGGATTTTGATAAATTTGAATCACTATTGACTGGATTCTGATCTGACTGATCCAACGAATCCTTACCTCTTTTTAGAATGTTTCTAAAAAATCCAGAAATACCTCTTTTCTGTTTACTTTCTGGTTTAACTTTTGCTGGTTGCTCTGGCTCCTCAAATACATTTGCTGAACGTTTTGGGGATAAGGGTTTCTCCTGTCCTTGATCAATGATTGATTTACCTACAGTCACCATACCAAACTTTGGTTCTTTGAAGTTTTGGTCAGACGAGGAACTTTTTTTCAAAGAGCTATCCGAGTTTTGCCTATCAATTTTTGCCTTATTATTTTGCAATGGTAATGTTTTTGATTGGTCAGTTTGAACTGGTGAGGTTCTTGATTGGTCAGTTTGAACTGGTGAAGTTTTTGATTGGTTGGCATGAACAGGTGGTGGAGGAGGTGAAGTTGGAGGTTTAGGTGCTGGTTTTTTCTTCTGCTTTTTTATTATATTAGCAAGAGTAGCATTAAATTCTTTAGTAGACTTGATGCTTCCCTTGAGTGCTTTAATATCTTCAGCTCGTAATGTTGGAGGTCCAGAACTATTTTTATCTCTAGACAATTTAATGGGAAGGTCTGGAAAAATCTCATGATCTTCTATTCCACGAAAAGAATCACTATCACTATACTTAGCAAGTACACCATTCAGCATGTCAACAAGTTGCATTCCAGCAGAAGATGAATCTAAATCCAAATCATCCAGGAACCCATCAAAGAAGTCTTCTTCGGGATCAAATTCATCATCATTTTCCATTGGAGAATTGTCACACTCTGTTTCATCATTACCTCCCTTTGAGGTTAATTGAACATCCTCGAATTTAGAATATAAGATCTCATTGATATCTAAAAGTTTATAAGGAGACGATGGTTCATTGTCACTATCTTGTTTTTCATTATCTGACCCTACAGAAGACACCGAATTGATCTTAGTCCGGGTCATGTTTGATGATAAATAGTCGTCATCAAATACACTGTCGATGTAATTTTTCTTGGATTTTGACCTTAAAGGAAATGTTCCGTAACGCTTTGGAATAATAGCATCACAGTCCTTTAAATCCTTAAATCTATCAGCTTTCCATAAAGACAAAATTTTTATATCTTCAAATTCTCTACTTGAATTTTGTCCACTTTTGGCTGGTTTTTTTTTCACTGTTTAAATTATCAACTTCAGAATTCCAAATTGTATTTTCTAAAGCTTGTAACACGAATGAACGTTCCTCCTCCGTAAATGATAATTCTTCTACAACCGAGTCTGAATCGGAAACACTTTCACTTTCTTCATCTGAGTATAAGTTTACTATCCCACCGTCATGTCCAATCACATCTGGAAAATCACTCACAAACTGAACATTTGTATTTTTGACATGTGAATTATTCCCCTTTAAAGAACTCTTCAAACTGCTTTTCAAATTTTTTAGATTTTCTGACTCACTGCTACCAAATGTTTTAATTATCACGGAAGTGCGTTTTTTAGGAACTGGAGAATTTTCTTTCACTGCTGCCCGTGAATGTTCTGCCCTTGATCGTTGACAGTTTGAACACAGATCTTTCCGCCATGCATTCTGGGTAAAATCAGAACAGGTAGCGGACATTACGCTTCCAGCTTGCTGCACCATCTAGACATATCTTCTACAATTAAAAATTGCAGTTTTAATTTATTGCACAAATTCATTCTAATGGATAGTGTTTTTTACACTCAGAGTGAATGCTTTCTTTCATAAGAAAATAATTTTACCTTTCATGTGCTAATTCTCTATAATAAGCATATTTAGCGATGACCAATTTTTCATGCAATTCAAAGTTCAACCCTCATTTCAGTCTACAAATATCCTGATGGTCCCTCTGAAGTTTGAAAACAAGCTTTTAGTGTAAAACTGTTTAATAAATAGCAGTACTTTAGAAAACTGATCCCCCCACCTTGTGGACCACCATAGATGTTTGTATGGGTAAATCTGTGTAAGGCTGAAATCATTTATACAGGCTATCTAGTGCTTGTTTCATAGCCGGAGTCCTTTTAATTTAACTCATTAGTAAAGAGATTTCAGTGACCTCCAGGATGAAGAACACCAATAAAAGAACAGATATATGATTGGCTATACACATAAGGTGATTTAGTCAAAAAATCTTTCTAGCTAGTGTTGAATATTTCATTGTGGAAAAGGGTGATTGATGGTGACATCATACAGTTCCTGATAAAGTATTAAATCATTCCTTCATATAGAAGCTGCTTAATGTGAAAAGGAGTTACAGATAAATAAACTGTCTGAATGATGTAGAAAACCACTGACTCTTTGAATAGATTATGTCATGGATGGATACCCCATATCTTTTGTTTTTCTATTATAATAATGGAGTTTGTTTCTTTTTTCTCGTGCTGTGTGGAGGCCGTAGAAAGTTTCCCCATGCTTGATATGTATGCTCTTCTGTATTTTTAAAGTTATGGCGTATTTATTCTTGAGATAACTTCTCTTATGTGTTCTCTCAATTTTAGGACAGTTAATTTACTAAAATTTTAATAAGACTCACACCACCTATTCTTGGCCCTCATTCCTATCCACGTTAAATTTTTCACTTCAAAACATTTTATGGAAGCGCGATCAATATACCTGTATTTATACATCAGACTGTCCTGCACTAGTTACTGTAATTTTGGATACACCAAACCAGGCACTTCATATCTGAGAAACAGGCTATATATGGCCTCAATTTTAGAATTCAATCATACATTTTTGTATTATTCAAAATTATCAGTAAATTGTGTGTTCTACAAGGATCACCAGTCCTTCACCTTTCATCTGATACCTTAATTACTAAAACATATGCTACATAGTTTAAGATTTACACCTGTGCGTAGGAACTATTTTGTTTTGAATATGTACTACTTTCCAGTATGTTCTTTTTCTACCGGGCTGATTGGGTGGTGTTACATCTTATAAAGTCTATCCAAATTATTTTTGCAAAGAATTCCGCTTAAGAGGGTGCTATGGGCAGTCTTAAACTTGCAGTGAGGTGTAGTTTTTTTTGCTCCTTGTTGAGGTCTCACTGTGACTTTGAGATGAAGAACAGCAATAAAAGTGTTGTTCCTTTGCTTTTTGTGTATTTTTTTGTTGTGCGTGTACTGATTTTGTGTAATGGATGGATACCCCATATCTTTTCTTTTTCTAATATACTCCAAGAGAAGGGGTGTAATATGTTCATTACAAGAATGATATCAAATTGTTCACTTTAAGTCTAAGTAATCTATTTCTGTGAATTCCACGAAACAACTTGCTCAGAAAAGCTTAAATTAAGTCCAACCAATAAGCAAAATACTAAGACAATATACAAATATTTCTATGTTAATCCATTGCAAAGAAAAAGTTCTTTTGTAACATATCTATGTAATTCTGCTCTAGTATTTGTTGATTTTGTTATGATTATCCTGTAATAAGTTATAATCAATAATAAACAAAGTATATTTTCCTAATTTACACCATATGTTAAATATGCATCAACCTTTAACCATCCACAAGCTCTCTCCCCCACTCCCCCCATCCCACCCTTTTCACATCTTTTTTCTACATAAACAAATACCTTCCTGACCTTTAACATGCAGTTTGTTTGAAAACAAGTGATCTCCTTTAATGTGTCCAAAGTTTATGCATATATACATATACAAGTTAACAATTTTCTATTATTAGTAAACCAGAATCCCTTAAGTATTACTAATAGTCCCTGACTAACTATAATGACTTGGTAATTTGTCACAGTTTATAACTGTCAATGCAATTATTTGGTTCAATGTACAATCAATACTAGTTATCTCCCCTTCCATAACAAATGGACTGTTCCATAATAGTAAACATTATGACATAATAGGTTTAATCAATTATTGAAATCAGGGAAAGCAACATTGAAACTGACACTGGATAACCTACAGACCATTATAAAGGATTACAGATGGTTTATATCACCCAAGAAAACTTTTAATCTCTAAACCAAATGCAGGAATTCTAATCTTTTAATCTCTTAAACTAAGAGCAGGAAATATAATATTCATGATATTTAAAATTTCAAGAAAATAATTAACTTATTATTTTATCAATCTTTCGCTATTTATTCTTGTTTCTGAAAAGTGATCATGTCTGTCATATTTTTCATAAATTGTTTTATAATAAATTAGGCCTTTGGTTTTTCTCGTTTGAATTGTTTTACAATTTTCATGTCAGGGCCTTACATAGCCGTCTATACGGTGTTGGTTTTTCTCATTTTTGAAGGCCCTACGGTTACCTATGATTGCTTACATCCTCTTCATTTGATCTTTGGTGGATAGTTGTCTCATTGGCAATCATACCACATCTCCTTATTTCTATAAAAAAGAAAAAAAAAATTTCAATAATAATAATGATTTTTTTTGTTTGTCTTTCTGATAGATTGTTGTTTGTTTAACATCCAGTTTGTCTGATGTAGACGATTCTCTGATGTAGTCAGTTCTCTGAGGTAACCAGTTCTCTGATGTAGACAGTTACTGATACCTGTTTATAGTATATAACATGCATGACAATGAAAATCATTTTTTTCTTCAAAACATGTTTGTTATTTTGTAAATATAAATATTATGATATTCACAAATTTCTATGTTTATAAATCATGGACCCACTGAGAGCTGACAACAACACCAATAATTCAACATTATTTGAAATTAAAACAAGTCAACATTCCCTACTGAAGTTCCAAAAAAGATATTGAATAGAGCTTGAAGTATGACAATCAACCATGGTTCTATAAACTATTATTTATTATTTTTTAGGGAATCTGGAATAGAAAAAATTCCAAATTTCTGCTTTTTGAAAATGGCAACGATTGAGCCAGATATAAACCATAAGATTGAACCTTTAAGCTGTTAACATGATTAAAAAAAAACAGCAGACAGCAAAAGGATCTAGTTTATCTAAATTGTTCATATATATTGCTTTGTATACATATTTCAAAGTTCAATTTTAGTGCCAAATTACTGTAAGGCCTTTGTGGTCCTACTCCTTTGCCAAGATGAATTACAACCTTAGGTTTTGCTACAAATATTTGAAATTATCTTAAAATTTTAGGGATATTAAACAAACAATATATACTTAACGTATATATATGTAAACAATGTTTGGTTGTATTACAATTTCATATTTCTATCAGAGAGACAAATCTCTGCTACTCTATAGGAAAAGGCAAGATTCCAAAGTCATATACTTTCATTATATAATCTTTATCAACAAGAATTGCGTAAAAGTTATTAGTCTATAAGCATCGTTTTTTACTTCCGTTTCTACTAGAATCACTAGTCTGCCTCTCTCTAAATTTGAAATGTCCTTGTTAATGTTTTTAGTCACGTTTTCCCCAAGGTTACTCTCTGTCTGTCTCTTCCTCATAATTAGATTTTGTTTTTCATAAATTTTAAATCAGAAAATTTAAAAATTCCAAATCTCAGCATATATCAGAAATTATGGACAAACCTGTTAAAATAAAGTCTCCATTCCATGATTTATCATGACAACAATGATCTTAGATAAATATATCCATGATTAACAAGTCAATCAATCTCACCAGAAGCTTTGACTACACATCACTGATGCTGATACAGTAAGAGTTTTCATGATGAAGATTCTTTTATTGGAAAAGCAGACTATTGATTCAATATGGCTTCCTTTAGAAAAATGTTCAATAAATTGATTTTTATCAGCTAGAAAACAGATGAGCAAAAAATATAATTAGCAACATGTGTATTTACAATGCAATTATAAGCACCTCTCTATAACTCCTGAATTATGAAGTGGGTGGATTGTTCCATTAAAATTGTGATAGTGGGTACAACTGTAAAACCTCTTCAGAGCCTTAGGGATATAGCACTCAATGTTATTGAAATATTCTTTTTTTTTCGGTCTTCACAAACAAATTTTTACTATAAGTGCCAAAATCAGTCTTTCATAAAATTTCTTTCATGGTATATAACTTAATGGAAGTCGTTTTTTGTCAGGAAAATTTAACTGGCCCCGTATCATTTATACTGGCCTAAAGGGCTTCAGGTCTTGTGGTTAGTTGCCAATGCTGATTTTTTTCAAGAGGAATACACGGATATTTCTTTTTCTTTTTTAAGGATACAGGAAATCTTACATTCTTTTGGAAAGAATATGGAATATCTAAAATTCTTTTTCAAGGACATATGACGTAAAATATTTTTTGGGAAATTGGATATCTGGTACATTTCTAAATAAAAACTTTAAACTGCTACCATTGCCATCTAAGATATAGATTAAAAGAAAACAAATCACACACAAAAAAATCTCTCCTGCATTAATTATTTAATCATCAATAAATTCATAAATTGAGGTGGAGGTCAAGATCATATGACATGAGGAAATTGACCTTGTTATCACACCTACCAAATATTGTTGACCTGTCATGCATTTTACTTAAAGAAGACTTAATCTGAAAACTTAACCTAATTACTGCAGTATGTAACTATGGTCAAGGTCATATACTCCTTTCTACAAATCTACATACCAAGTATAGCTCATCTATCATGCATAGTTAAGTTACCGTGAGGAAATGGTCTTTGACCTTGAAAACAAATAAGCTGACCAAGAGTGGAAACAATGGGTTAATTCAATAATGCATCCCTCTACAAAATGTATATTTCCAAGTTCAGTGACTATGATCATATGACTTTGTGGGGTCAAGACTCTATAAGTTTCCATGTTCAGTGACTATGACTATGACTTTGTGGGCTCAAGATTCTATAAGTTTCCAAGTTCAGTTACTATGACTATGACTTTGTAGGGTCTCGATTCTATAAGTTTCCATGTTCAGTGACTATGACTTTGACTTTGTGGGGTCACGATTCTGTAAGTTTCCAAGTTTAGTTACTACGACTATGACTTTGTAGGGTCAAGATTCTATAAGTTTCCATGTTCAGTGACTATGACTTTGACTTTGTGGGGTCACGATTCTATAAGTTTCCAAGTTCAATCACTATGACTATGTGGGGTCTTGATTCTATAAAAGTCTTGAATACATTTTTCGTTGGTACATGTATAAACAAACACCCCTACATCATATACATTTAATCAATGAACCCATTATCTATGATATCTGTCCTCAAGTCAAATGGCTGTGCATTGATGTATAGAGTTTATTCAATCTCCCTTTATTTTGGTACAGTGTATCTGACCCAAGTACAATAGCTGTGTTTTGTTGAATACAGTTAATTCAATCTCCGCTACTTAAGTATTTGTTTCCAACTCCAATGGTTATGTATTGATGTGAAGAGTTGATTCAATCTCCCGTAACATTACTTAAATATTTGTACTACAATTATCCCACTATTATCTTTACTTAATAAAGAACTTGTCGCATGCCTAAAATATCAATAACTTATTTTATGTAGGTTAAAATGAAATCTTTATCAGGTTCTTTTGTAAAATGTGGGATAGATTAGATTTTCCTTGGTAGACACAACTGACGGATTTAAAATACAACTGTAAAGTCATGAAAATTAACTAAACTAAATTTGACAATATCCATCCATACCCAAGACAAGTCTTTTCATGTTACATTTGTTAATTGGTCTCAGTTTTTGCATTCAAAAAAGTAAAATTTGAAGTAGGCAAAATTTTAGGAAGATGACAAAGTATTGGAAGTTTTTCATCCATCATTTATTCAAAGGCAAAATTAATTTCTAATGTTAGCAGATGCTGAAAATCAATATCTGGTATTCTATATATAGCTGACAGTGACAACAAAAATAAAGTCCTATACTGGAACTAAATCCATAGACAAACATATCATGAATTTATCAAGTACAGGGGTCATCTCATAGTCTTATACCATTGACACATAGCAGGGGGTTATCTCAAACTCTATTAGTTAATAAACATTTGACAAAATTTTAAGAAAAAAAAACGTTTTATTCTTAAAAAAATATTATATTAGAATTGGCGAAAAAAAATTATCTTTCAGTAAATGTGTGTACTCTTAAATCTTTTATTGAGTTGTTTTTTGTGTTTCATGTCCATCGAATTAGTCACTCCATTTTAAACTGATTTTTACAATTTGTTTGTAGGTTGTGCTACCACATCATTGAGCACTCACAAACAATTCTAATGAAATATCCAAATATATTCCAACGAGATATATCCAAAAATATCCCAATGACATTATATCCAAAAATGTTCCAATTATATATCCAAAAATATTCCAATGATCGATATATCTGAATTATTCTATTAATACATGTATATCCAAAAATATTCCAGTAATATATCCAAAAATATTCCAATGATCGATATATCTGAATATATCCAAAAATATTCCAATGACATATATCCAAATATATTCCATAAACTCTTGACACAGAGATATGTCTCTCCTGTATGTACATGTAATTATGACAGTAAATGTTGAAATTAAAATGGCAAAACTTTAACATGCTTAAAACAAGAAATGAGCAGTCAAAATTGTTTTTAGTATTTTGAAGGTAACCATTGTTGAACTTAAGAGGACAGCTAGTATGAATAAGATTGACCTGTCATGTTCTGTTCTTGTCATATCATCTGAGGAAAATCAACACTCAATTGGCTGAAAAGTTCTGCTCACGTCTTAGAGCTGTGAAACCAGAACTACAGGGCATCTGAGCAGAATGATGCAGACACAGGGAAGTACGTCAGAAAATGCTTTCCCTAACTGCATTGAGAAAAACAGCTTTATACTAAATCTATATATATATCTGCAGAGGATTGAAGTTGATTTCTGCTGGTATTGTTCAGGACCAACCTTATCTTGATTTGTCAAAGTTCTTCTCTGATTGTAAAACCCCTATTTTATAACAACAGTAATGTAGCTGTTTCATTCAATAACAATCACACAACTTGAGAAAGGTCAATGCATGGGGTGTGTATCCTGTAAAATCATAAAATAAAACGTATTTGCTGATAAAGAATCAATGACGTATATTTTAAAACTCTTAAGAATGCTAAACCATTTTTAAGTCATGTATGTTTGGTTTATCTAAATTTTGTAAAAAAAATCAACAGAGATTTATTTATGTAAATTTCATATCCATTGAATTTCTTGATAAACATATTTACCAAGAAACAAACTTTTGGGTTTTTCAAATAATCACAACTATTAAAGCACCCCTAGTAGCGGTATACGAAGATTACTAGTCCTTCATTCTTTGTCTACGGTATAGTGAAATGAATCTTTTCTCTAAACTACAATGACAAAACTTCAATATTCCTGATAAGCATGATTATAAAACTCAGGAGTTGTGGTATGATTGCTAATGAGAGAACTTAATCCACCATAGACCAAAGGATACCATACACTTCTCAAAAATTAGCAAAACTATTCCATTTAGTTATACCCTTTGCTGTACAATTGTATGTTTTTGACATAAACAATATGAAATGTAGTGTACTTTATCATATTAGATCTTACATCATGAACGAAAACTTCAGTAACTTATTACCACATTACAGTTGTATGTCATTTCTGCTGGAAGTTTGACTGGGTAAATTGGTACAAGAAATGAATGTATATGGGACCAAGATCTCCTGAAGTACATGTCTACTAGGAAATTCACTTGCATCAAATAAATAAATGCTTTAACTGTTGTTGCTCATCTTGACATTTACTAAAAAATTTAAACCAGGAGGTAGAACTTTCACATGATGATACACATATGGCAAGCACCTGTCTGTCGGTACACCTGTTTCTGTGACCTTACCTGATATCAATCTGATCTTCATCTGTCATCATTCACACCTGTAAAATAAACAGGAAGTTCCTTAAGACCAGGTAAATATCTCTGAAGTATATGATACAGTCCTTGTAGCAAGTTTTTCAACTAATGATAACTAAATTCGATAGAAATGTATCACCATCGAGTATTCAGCCAACCCCAACCCCTCTTTTTGATCTTAATTCATGTAATTATTTATTTGATACTTTGAATGCAATTTCAGTTTGCGATGGATTTCTGAAATATTTAAACCACAAGTTCCATGGTTGATGCCACATTTTTTTTTGATAATTTTAGACAAAAGTTGATATCTTTTTGGTATCTATTTTTTGGTTTGTACTGTCTGTGTTTAAATTTCACTATATATATCAGACATTATTGAAATGAAAACAAGGACATTTTTGTTGTCCATAAAGATGATAAAAGCTATCATCAATCTGAGTAATTAATTTTCCATTAATCAGGATAACACATAATTCATAAGCAATTTACCACTAATCCATAAAATAGGAAATAAAAAAATCTGTTTTTCTCCATTATTATAAAAATAAGATGTGGTATGATTGCCAATGAGACATCTCCACCAAACTCCAATGGATGTTAGAAACAATATATCACTACACCGCCTTCAACAAAGAGCAAAACCCATAATGTATAGTCAGCTTTAAAAGGCAGAATATATGTATGACAATATGGGAAACTATTAAAACAAGAAAAATGAAATGCCTAAATTAATACAAAACACAAAATAAAAACAAACATGACAGACAGCAACAACAACAACCACTGCATTATAGGCTTCTGATCTTGGGACAGACACATACAGACAGCAATCAACAACAACCACTGAATTATAGGCTTCTGTCCTTGGGACAGACACATACAGACAGCAATCAACAACAACCACTGAATTATAGGCTTCTGATCTTGGGACAGACACATACAGACATCAATCAACAACAACCACTGAATTATAGGCTTCTGATCTTGGGACAGACACATACAGACAGCAATCAACAACAACCACTGAATTATAGGCTTCTGATCTTGGGACAGACACATACAGACAGCAATCAACAACAACCACTGAATTATAGGCTTCTGATCTTGGGACAGACACATACAGACAGCAACCAACAACAACCACTGAATTATAGGCTTCTGATCTTGGGACAGACACATACAGACAGCAACCAACAACAACCACTGAATTATAGGCTTCTGATCTTGGGACAGACACATACAGACAGCAATCAACAACAACAACTGAATTATAGGCTTCTGATCTTGGGACAGACACATACAGACAGCAACCAACAACAACCAATGAATTATAGGCTTCTGATCTGGGGACAGACAAACACATACAGATAGCAACCAACATCAACCACTGAATTATAGGCTTCTGGTCTTGGGACAGACACATACAGACAGCAACCAACAACAACCACTGAATTATAGGCTTGATCTTGGGACAGACACATACAGACAGCAACCAACAACAACCACTGAATTATAGGCTTCTGATCTTGGGACAGACACATACAGACAGCAACCAACAACAACCACTGAATTATAGGCTTCTGATCTTGGGACAGACACATACAGACAGCAACCAACAACAACCACTGAATTATAGGCTTCTGATCTTGGGACAGACACATACAGACAGCAACCAACAACAACCACTGAATTATAGGCTTCTGATCTTGGGACAGACACATACAGACAGCAATCAACAACAACAACTGAATTATAGGCTTCTGATCTTGGGACAGACACATACAGACAGCAACCAACAACAACCAATGAATTATAGGCTTCTGATCTTGGGACAGACACATACAGACAGCAACCAACAACAACCACTGAATTATAGGCTTCTGATCTTGGGACAGACACATACAGACAGCAATCAACAACAACAACTGAATTATAGGCTTCTGATCTTGGGACAGACACATACAGACAGCAACCAACAACAACCAATGAATTATAGGCTTGATCTGGGGACAGACAAACACATACAGATAGCAACCAACATCAACCACTGAATTATAGGCTTCTGATCTTGGGACAGACACATACAGACAGCAACCAACAACAACCACTGAATTATAGGCTTCTGATCTTGGGACAGACACATACAGACAGCAACCAACAACAACCACTGAATTATAGGCTTCTGATCTTGGGACAGACACATACAGACAGCAACCAACAACAACCACTGAATTATAGGCTTCTGATCTTGGGACAGACACATACAGACAGCAACCAACAACAACCACTGAATTATAGGCTTCTGATCTTGGGACAGACACATACAGACAGCAACCAACATCAACCACTGAATTATAGGCTTCTGATCTTGGGACAGACAGACACATACAGACAGCAACCAACATCAACCACTGAATTATAGGCTTTGATCTTGGGACAGACAGACACATACAGACAGCAACCACCAACAACCACTGAATTATAGGCTTCTGATCTTGGGACAGACACATACAGACAGCAACCAACAACAACAACAACTGAATTATAGGCTTCTGATCTTGGGACAGACACATACAGACAGCAACCAAGAACAACCACTGAATTACAGGCTTCTGATCTTGGGACAGACAGACACATACAGACAGCAACCAACAACAACCACTGAATTATAGGCTTCTGATCTTGGGACAGACACATACAGACAGCAACCAACAACAACCACTGAATTATAGGCTTCTGATCTTGGGACAGACACATACAGACAGCAACCAACATCAACCACTGAATTATAGGCTTCTGATCTTGGGACAGACAGACACATACAGACAGCAACCAACATCAACCACTGAATTATAGGCTTCTGATCTTGGGACAGACAGACACATACAGACAGCAACCAACAACAACCACTGAATTATAGGCTTCTGATCTTGGGACAGACACATACAGACAGCAACCAACAACAACAACTGAATTATAGGCTTCTGATCTTGGGACAGACACATACAGACAGCAACCAAGAACAACCACTGAATTACAGGCTTCTGATCTTGGGACAGACAGACACATACAGACAGCAACCAACAACAACCACTGAATTATAGGCTTCTGATCTTGGGACAGACACATACAGACAGCAACCAACAACAACCACTGAATTACAGGCTTCTGATGGGACAGACACATACAGAATGTGGCGGGCAGTGGCAGCTTATGGAATTATGCCCCCTTTTAAACATCCTTGATCCACTCCCTCGTGGGGTTCAACATGTTTGTTTATGTTCATTCAAATGGTCTTATGTTTATTCAAATGGTCATCCATATTATGTTTTCCAGCCAAATATCATTTCATATACCTTGTAACTATATCAACATAAAATTATGCAACTGAGAAATAACTTCAAATGCTGAAATGAAAGATGTATTCTACTTTTGGACTCATATAACTTGATCTTAATACATGTACATGTACTTTAAATACTGTCAACTCATTTATTTTCGTGGGTAATTATTTTAGAGGATTAAGGAAAAGTTGTATTTCCGTGGATATTTGATTTTTTGGTTTTACAAACCTATAGAAAATTTATACTTCAATGAACACAAGTTCATGGTTCACCTAGCGGTACTTAATCCACCAAAATTCAGGTATCCCGGGAAAGATAATGAATCAACAGTACACCAAAATTCAGGTATCCCGGAAAAGATAATGAATCAACAGTACACCAAAATTCAGGTATCCCGGGAATGGTAATGAATCAACAGTACACTAAAATTCAGGTATCCCGGGAAAGATGAATCAACAGTACACCAAAATTCAGGTATCCCAGGAAAGATAATGAATCAACAGTACACCAAAATTCAGGTATCCGAGGAAAGATAATGAATCAACAGTACATCAAAATTCAGGTATCCCGGGAAAGATAATGAATCAACAGTACACCAAAATTCAGGTATCCCGGGAATGGTAATGAATCAACAGTACACCAAAATTCAGGTATCCCAGGAATGATAATGAATCAACAGTACACCAAAATTCAGGTATTCCGGGAAAAATAATGAATCAACAGTACACCAAAATTCAGGTATCCCGGGAATGGTAATGAATCAACAGTACACCAAAATTCAAGTATCCCAGGAATGGTAATGAATCAACAGTACACCAAAATTCAGGTATTCCGGGAAAGATAATGAATCAACAGTACACCAAAATTCAGGTATCCCGGGAATGGTAATGAATCAACAGTACACCAAATTTCAGGTATCCCAGGAAAGATAATGAATCAACAGTACATACAAATTTCTATCTATGAAGAATGTAGAACTGTTCTTATAGTATGTCTTAAAGAAGATAAGACATACATCAAAGCATTAAATTTTATGACCTTTGACAGGGTTGGGTCTAAAAAAAAAAACAGAAAGAATAAAACTCTAAACTATATTCTTGATCTTCTTACCTTCCATAAGAAATCTCTGAATCTCCAATGTAAATTTGGACCATTTTGATAAATGAACTGTTTAGTAGTATATATTTACCTTGTGAAATAGATTACAGGTGTCAATCAAAGTATATACACCTGACATTATAGGTAACCTTACACTAAGGTGTACAAAACATTTACCTAATCTTGTATGTTATAACTGTTACCTAATAAACCAGGTAATTATGCAGTATTTACTTTTTTATGAACTCAGCTGTAAAATTAATTAACCCAATCCTCATATAATTGATTTAAGTCATAAATTATATTTTTAAAAGAAAAAATATACTTATTCAACTTGCACTTTTCAATTTACCTAGGAGTACTTTTGTTAATACTTTATCAATATAATATCTAGGTGTGGGTGATATCTATAAGCTATAAATTGCTAAATTGGTATTTCTTTGGGAACCAATAAAACGGTTAATTGGTTTTGTTATAGTAACACAAACCAACCATTTTATCAGTAACAAAGAACGTCAATTAACCATTTTATTGCTTCAAATACATGAATACACCATATCTCAGATCCCACTTTCTAAACATTAATAGGCTTCTAAAATAAGTCTATAAGACAATTTCTAAATAAATTCACAAGAATCTATCACAATCACAAATCTGCTTAAAACAAGAATGTGTCCCCAGTACACGGATGGCCCATCCGCACTATCATTTTCTATGTTCAGTGGACCGTGAAAATGGGGGAAAATCTCTAATTTGGAATTAAAATTAGAAAGATCATATCATAGCCTTCATAGGGAACATGTATTCTAAGTTTCAAGTTGATTGGACTTCAACTTCATCAAAAACTACCTCGACCAAAAAATTTAACCTGAAGCGGGACAAACGGACGAACAGACGGACGGACGCACAGACCAGAAAACATAATGCCCATAAATGGGGCATAATAAATGGGGCATAAAAATGGGGCATAATAATGCCCATAAATGGGGCATAATAAATGGGGCATAAAAATGGGGCATAATAAAAACAAAAGTCACTTTATACATTTGATGTGTCTGAAGTGCTAGATTTACCTTGATCAGGAATACTCTAACATTTGAAAGCCTGTATAATACCTAAATTTGTGAGGAGCAATACAACCAAAGGAAATTAAATAAAATGCTCTGCAGGGCGCAGCTTGATACGACCGCAGAGGTCGAACCCTGAACAGTTGGGGCAAGTATGGACACAACATTCAAGCTTGATACAGCTCTGAATTTGGATTGTGATTGACTATTTGACACAGCATAGGTTTCTGACACAGAATGAATGTGGTCTAAGAACTTAAAAATTTTAAATTGGACATTCACCTATTATGGTCCAATATCCAAAATCTAAATACATGGTTAGATTCAGCATATCAAAGAACCCTAAGAGTTCAATTTTTGATGAAATCAAACAAAGTTTAATTTTGGACCCTTTTGACCTCAATGTGGACAAAGTTGATAACGGGCCCAAAAATCAAAAATCTAAATACATGGTTAGATTCAGCATATCAAAGAACCCCATATATTCAATTTTTGTTGAAATCAAACAAAGTTTAATTTTGGACCCCAATTTGGACCAACTTGAAAACTGGGCCCATAATCAAAAATTTAAAGACATGTTTAGACTCAGCATATCAAAGAACCCTAAGAATTCAATTTTTGTTAAAATCAAATTAAGTTTAATTTTGGACCCTTTGGACCTTAATGTAGACCAATTTGAAAACAGGACCAAAAATTAAGAATCTAAATACATGGTTAGATTCAGCATATCAAAGAACCCCATATATTCAATTTTTGTTGAAATCAAACAAAGTTTAATTTTGGACCCCAATTTGGACCAACTTGAAAACTGGGCCCATAATCAAAAATCTAAATACATGATTAGATTCAGCATATCAAAGAACCCTAAGAATTCAATTTTTGTTAAAATCAAACTAAGTTTAATTTTGGACCCTTTGGACCTTAATGTAGACCAATTTGAAAACGGGACCAAAATTAAGAATCTAAATACACGGTTAGATTCAGCATATCAAAGAACCCCATATATTCAATTTTTGTTGAAATCAAACAAAGTTTAATTTTGGACCCTTTTGACCTCAATGTGGACAAAGTTGATAATGGGGCCCAAAAATCAAAAATCTAAATACATGGTTAGATTCAGCATATCAAAGAACCCAATATATTCAATTTTGTTGAAATCAAACAAAGTTTAATTTTGGACCCCGATTTGGACCAACTTGAAAACTGGGCCCATAATCAAAAATTTAAAGACATGTTTAGATTCAGCATATCAAAGAACCCTAAGAATTCAATTTTTGTTAAAATCAAATTAAGTTTAATTTTGGACCCTTTGGACCTTAATGTAGACCAATTTGAAAACGGGACCAAAAATTAAGAATCTAAATACATGGTTAGATTCAGCATATCAAAGAACCCCATATATTCAATTTTGTTGAAATCAAACAAAGTTTAATTTTGGACCCCAATTTGGACCAACTTGAAAACTGGGCCCATAATCAAAAATCTAAATACATGATTAGATTCAGCATATCAAAGAACCCTAAGAATTCAATTTTTGTTAAAATCAAACTAAGTTTAATTTTGGACCCTTTGGACCTTAATGTAGACCAATTTGAAAACGGGACCAAAAATTAAGAATCTAAATACACGGTTAGATTCGCATATCAAAGAACCCCAATAATTCAATTTTGATGAAATCAAACAAAGTTTAATTTTGGACCCTTTGGACCTCAATGTGGACCAATTTAAAAACGGGCCCAAAATCCAAAAACTTAATACACGGTTAGATTCAGCATATTAAAGAACCCCAAGAATTCAAGAATAAAACCCCATTGAAATTGGTCAAGAAATAAGCAATTTGTACAAAGTATCTTCTTTTGCACAATACTGTGCAATTAAATATTTCTTGCAATTGCGCAATACTGTGCAATTGAATATTTCTTGCTATTGTGCAATACTGTACAATTGACAATTTCTTCCTATTGTGCAATATTGTGCTATTGGATATTTCTTGCTATTGCGCAATACTGTGCAATTGAAGATTTCTTGCTATTGCGCAATACTGTGCAATTGAAAATTTCTTGCTATTGCACAATACTTATTATATAATAATTTACACATCCTGTTTGGTGTGTATCTCCTGCCATATCATTATTATTTGCTTTTAAATATAAATCAGAAATAACCAACTTAAAATGGAAAATTTTAAAGAAAAAAAAAAGGAAAAAAGGAAGAAAAGGGGAAAAAAATCCCCCAATTTTTGAACCCCTTATGATTCATCACCCCAAACTCAATCCCAGTCTTCAATGAGGTATGGTACCTTGCAGTACAATTTCAGAGAGATCCATACACTTAAACACAAGTTATTGTCTGGAAACTAGAAAATGCATATTTTGGCCCCTTTGGCCCCTAATTCCTAAACGTTTAGGCAATTACCCCAAACTCAATTCCAGCTTTCCTTTGTGATATGGAACCTTGTAGTACAATTTCAGAAAGATCCATACACTTACACACAAGTTATTGTCCTGAAACTAGAAAATGGTTATTTTTGCCCTTTTTGGCCCCTAATTCCTAAAATTTTGAGGCAATTACCCCAAAATCAATCCCAGCATTCCCTTTGTGATATGGAACCTTGTGGTACAATGTCAGAGAGATCCATACACTTACACACAAGTTATTGTCTGGAAGTTACAAAATGCTTATTTTTGGCCCTTTTGGCCCCTAATTCCTTAACTGTTGGTACCATAACCCCAAAATCAATCCCAACCTTTCTTTTGTGGTATTGAACCTTATGGTAAAATTTCCTAGAGATCCATTTACTTAAACTAAAGTTAGAGTGCGAAAACCAATGTGTCTTCGGACGACGACGACGACGACGGCGACGCCAACGTCATACCAATATACGACCACAAAAAATTTTTTGCGGTCGTATAAAAATAGCTAAATTCATTAAGATAAACTTAGCCTGAGGGAGTTGGTATCTTACTTTCTTAATATTTTCCTAATTTATAAACAGAGAATTTGTGAAAAGTGTGTAATAATTTATAAATCATGACAGTAAGGAAACATTTACTATTTATTAAAATCATATATAATACTGCTGACTTTATGACCCTTAACTTTTCATGCTACAAAAACTATAAATGTATGATATGGGGAAAATCAGAGGACAATATTTTCAAAGGATATCAATTCTATCCATTCTTACTTGATTTTATCTCAGTCTTCACTTCCTCTATTTATCACTTACCAAACTTAAAACAAAATAAAGAGCATTCCTAAAGAGATCAATTTTGTTTTGTATGCAATAAAAAATCAAACAACTTTAATATTTAGTCTAACAAAAGATACTTCAAATTCTTAAGAAGGAAACGGAACTATGGCCTTTTTATAACATACCTGTGTTTTTATGTACATCTAAACCAACTCTCAAGCTCACCTGTCACAGTTTATAATAAGGGGAGATTTAAACTTCAACAAATATTGACAACAAAGAATTCTGTAAATAAATTATTATCAAACTGTATCCTGGACCTTTTGATGGCATTTAAACAACAGATTTGTAAATACTTGCATGGGGAAATATCATGGGATGATGAATTATCATATTCAATCACAAAATAAGATGTAACAATAGATTCTATGTTATCTTGGAAACTTTATATATATATATGATATATGTAGCTAAATTTGAAAAAATTGAAATAATTAATACTGTGTGACTCAGGCAAAATCAATAAATGAAGCTTTTCTTTGTTTGAAATGAAGTAAAATTTTTAAAACAGTTTTGAACATAAATTAATTACACAGTGTTCATTCTTCACAATAGACATATTATTTATACTGGCATACTTCAAGTCAAACAAATTCTTGTAAAATTTTGGGTCATAATATTAAACATTTGACAAATGTTTGATGTCATAATTAAAACGTGATTTTAGCATGTTGCCAGAAGGTTTTTTGGAGACAGATCTATCATTCAGAGCCAATTCAGTTAAATACCAAAAATGGTAATTTTTTTCTATTAATGACAACCCATACAAACCACATGGCCAGAAGAAATATTTGTTTCTAAATGAATCAAGTGATTTTAACTTTATTTATCATTCTAAACAGATCAAGTCATAAAGGCCAATGAACTTGTAGAAAGGTTTTAAACTTTAACACAGAGGAAGTTGTTCTATTGAAGAACACAGGAATGGAAAATGGTTTCTAAATTTAAAATACACAGCTGTTAGTTAAGCTTGCATGAATAAAAGTGATTCAGGGTAAACAGTCAATGACAACACCTATAAACAAAACAACTTCTAGAGGTGACATCTAGAAGGCAACATCTAGAGGTGACATTTAGAGAGTGCTCAGAGAGGGTGACATTTTTTAACATTAATCAGGTGTTTCTTAAAAGTTGATATTTTGTCTCACAAAAATCAAATGACTTTGGAAAAGCAAAATACACATTTATTTAAGTACATCAGAAAGGTTCCACGGTTTATAACTTAAACTCACTGTAGAACAATTTTTTTGCCCTGTCATTTGTCAATCTGCCATATTTGTCTTCTTTTTTTTTTTATTCTTGAAGGCACTGTATATAGACTTGTAATCATGTAATTGTTTACATCTTTGTCCTTTGGTCTAGTGGATTGTTGTCTCATTGGCATTCATACCAAATCTCTTTATTCTTAGAGTCAATATATAAACTGTTATCACAGAGATATGTCTCGCCTTTTTGTAATTTTGATAATGCAAATGTTGAAATTAAAATAGCAATACTTTAACATGTAAGTTATGCAAATATTCAAAGTCGATGAACAATGACTGAAGGTACATGGCTAAAAAATCTCCATGGAAATGAGATGTGCCAATGCTAATACAACTGCATACCAAATACCATTGACTTTTCATAAGTCGTTCTCTTTAAACAAACCAAAACACAACCATTAACTTGTAAACTATGTAAAAGTTTCAAAGTCAATGAACCATGATCAGGGGTGGGGCTATATAATCTCCATGGAAACGATACTTGCAAATGCCAATAAATTTGCATACCAAATATCATTGACTTAACATTAGCAGTTCATCTTAAACTGATCTAATCACAAACTAATACATGTAAACTAAGCAAAAGTTTCAATGTAAATAGACCATGACTGAGGGGGCAGGGCCAAATATTCTCCATGGAAATGAGATGTGCTAATGCTTATACAACTGAACACCAATTAACATTGGCCTACCACTAATGGTTCCCCTTGAACTGACCTAATCACAAACTAATACATGTTAACAAAGTCTATAGACCATGACAAAGGGGTCGGAGCCAAATAATCTCCATGGAAATGAGATATGCCAATGCTTATACAACTGCATACCAAATATCATTGACCTACCACTAGTGGTTCCCCATAAATTGACCTAATCACAAACTAATACATGTAAACTATGAAAAGTTTCAAAGTCAATAGACCTTGACTGAGGTGGCGGGGCCAAATAATCTCCATGGTAATGAGATGTGCTAATGCTAATACAACTGCATACCAAATATCATTGACCTACCACTAGTGGTTCACTATGAACTAGACCTAATCACAAACTAATACATTGTTGACGCCGCCGCCAACGCCGGAAACAGCATACCTATGTCTCGCTTTTTGACTCCGTCAAGGCGAGACAAAAATGTATTAAGGGGATTTGAAAAGTGCCTGGTAAAGGAGTCAGGGGGCAAGGGAGGCAATTGCTCTTCCACTTCCAATAGTGGTGGACTATGATTTATAACTGCCCCCTACTTTTTGCAAAATAAAAAATATTGAAAATAAGGAAGAATGAAAGAAGACAATGACTAACTCCAAGACTTTAAGACTTTGCTTTTCACTTTCAAAAATTGCACCCCTTACTTTTCAGTCCACTCCTACTAACCTGAAGGTGACAGGTTTTGTCACATAATATACACCGTACAATCCTTTAAAAAAGTTCATTGTTTAGTCTACTTATAAGTTATATGTTTTATCAATGGGTCTATTTGTTTGAACATTGGAAATGATACTGCTTCTTCTTGATAACTTTTGTATTATTTTAGATAATCCATAACTAGATGTACAGTTGTATGTACATATCAACAGATGGCACAAGGCTCAATATGATCACCCAGCTTATCCTATTTAAGTATGTTTAATGCTTTTAAGTACTTTTTTATTTTTATTGTGTTTTATTCATAAAGACAATATGATACACCATATATGTGATCAGTAAGAACATGCTCAGTAAAATTTACTTAAAACCATCTTTTTTCAATAATGATTTTGTGTCATGAATTGATACTCTTGATGTCCTTTCTCTTTCATTAAATCATAATCAACATTTAAGTTAGGACTTTGAATGAATTCACAAAAAGGTAACCTTCCACAAAAAAGTTAATTATCTCCCCTTTACCATGTTCCACCAGTACCTAGATTATATTCCTTTATACACATCCTCCGGTAGTATTCTTCAATTGTATAAAGTTTGATTTCCTCCCCTTTAACATGTTGTACCAGTACCTAGATAATATTTCTTTATACACATCCTCCGGTAGTGTTCATCAACTGTATAAAGTTTCATCATTATTTTATCATGATCATGTTTGTTCAGCATCCAAGGACGAGTTACGCCTACAGGAGACTATCACAACATTTTGCTATATTGAAGTAAGATCAATTATCTCCCCTTTTAATTTGTAGAACCAGGATTATATTCCTTTGTGCATCCTTGTTAGGAATCAGAGAAAAACAACTGAATTCATTGCAAAAGAGTAAATTATTTATCATAGGTGCTTTTAAAAAAATGTAAGCAATGAAAAATGAAGACACATAAACTTGAACAAACTAGAGCTCGACATAGTGGAAATAAATTTCATTTTTTGTGTTGATGGGTTTTTGTATAGTGTCATAAGGTGCAGGATTCAGGCAGCGTCGACCCTATGGGCAAAAAAAGACGTAATAAAGGTAAAATTGCAGCCAATTTTTGTGTCAAAATAAGGTCTTCTAATTCTTATTATCTGGAGCGCGCCCATCCAAACATCAAAATAAGGTCTTCTAATTCTTATTATCTGGAGCGCACGGACATCCAAACATCAATATATGGATCTGCATCTGGTTGTATATCCTAATCTCATTATATTATAGTGTTATGAACTGGCTGTTTCTGTATTGGCACTGGCATGACTGGTATAGATTCAAGGTCTGCTGTATTGGCCGCGAGACCCGTAGGGTCGAGGGCCAATACAGCTGACTGAGAATCTTTACCAGTGCCAATACAGAAACAGCCAGTTCATAACACTTTTATTAAATAATCCAACTTTTTCAATACAGACTTGTTCTGAATGCTTTTACATACATCAAATGTGAATATAGGGCCAATATTTCCAATACGAACTGGCAATGATGTGAATATAGGGCCAATATTTCCAATACAGACTGGCAATGAATCCTGAATTACATGCACAATATATGTTTACATGTTCTTCAGGATTCATTGCCAGTCCGTATTGGAAATATTGGACTGGGCCGAAAAGCAATATAGATCACATGATTTATATGACCAGGAGGACGTCACCAGTATGACACATGTCGTTTTGGTAGTATTAGGGCTGTTTTAATCGTATTATTTAATAATATGACATACATACAAGATTTTATGTTTTTCTATATGATATGGATCTGTGTACATATGAATGAACAAAGATTTTACTTTCAACTGATGTTACCTTTAACCAAAGAAACCACATACCCCAAAACAATTTATATCAACATTTCAACAAACCCGCACTCATTGAAGTGAAGTTTAAACAAAGATGATATAAAAACTGAAGTAAAATAAATAAATGTGGTAATTTATGATATAATAAATGTTAACCTGATCACCTGTATACTTCAAATTACAATCAACAAACATATAAAACATATTGGTCCCCAGGTAATCAATTATCATGGAGAGTATGTACAAAGTATCCCCAGGTATTCAATTATCATGGAGAGTATGTACAAAGTACTTTGTCATATTGTGGTTCACGAGTACATCACCGAGGGGAATATATGTGATCTTTGTGTACTTTGTCATATGGTTTTTAAGAGATATATCTTGGAGGTGAAGATTGTAATATCTCAGAATATTTATTTTCACTGTTCAATTATTGAAATATGCTGTGATAGAAGAGATAAGTTCATGACCATTTGATTTTCTAGGGGAGCCAGGATGATTTTGAGTAAGAGCTGAAAATAAATAACTTTGTGCAAGACAGGATGAAAATGAATAATATGATACAGCTAAAAAAAAATTGAGCTTGTGTATCAACAGGTGAAAATGAATAGTCAATCACCAAATATTCCTCCACCTCCTCCCCCCCCCCACCCCCCCTCTAATCCCCAACCCCAAACCAAATATCAATTGGTCGTTCTCTTATAGATTAAAATTCAAAATCTTATAATCAGAGATATTACTGCAAATTAGAGTGATATGTGGTACACGCAATAGTAAATTGTAACAATAATATGTGTACATAGGACACCATGCCCTACTCTCACTATCACAATTGACTGTTCAGAGAACCTTGAAATAGGAGTCAAAACAATAATTTGGCATGCATTAAACTGTTCAATACATAATACACAAGTGTCATGTTCATGCTGATGTGACCTCAAACTAACTTGAACTATACTGTAAACTACCTCAAACCACAAACCAAAACTTTAATCTGATTTGGGACAGACAGACAGACAGACAGACAGACAGACAGACAGACAGACAGACAGACAGACAGACAGACAGACAGACAGACAGACAGACAGACAGACAGACAGACAGACAGACAGACTAGAAATCATAACTTAAATACAACACAAAATTTAAGAATACACAATAAGTGGGTGGTAAGTGGGTGGTCATTGGTGATAACTGGTTGTTTCTAACAAATGAGTTATTACCCTTAATTCCAGTGGCAGTTGTTCAGTGATTGTATAAGCCTGGGGGTTACTGTCTGTAATACAAAAATCTTTCCTGCTTGTCTGACAACAAGGTGTTATAACCACACATTAACAGGAAAAACACATCACTTATCTCTAACATGTCTAAGAGGATTTAAATGTTTCTTCAACTTAGCTGTCAACTTTCATTTCCTAATTTAAACTGCAATGCCTCCTGTACACCATAGCAGTAATAATCTTGAATGAAAACCTATATCTATCTCTTTGATTAAGTAAAAATTAAATTATAAAAAATAAATTTGGATCTTACAACTCATGAACATGATGACCAACATGAAATCATATTGTCAAGAATTTTCTTCAAAAGTAACATTTGAGTTGTGTTTGATAGAAATCAACCTTATGCAAGTGCATGTACATGTATAAGACTTTGACTGATTTTTGAACATACAAAATAAATGACGAATTTTGGTCTGTTTTGTAGGATTCTTATATCAGCTCAATTTTCAAACAGTTACAGACTTTGCATAGAGAAATAGGTCAACAGATGTATTGATATTCATTTGCATAAGGTTGATTTCTATCCCAGGCAGCTCATTTCATGATTTTAAATGCATATATCTAATAAATTGTTCAAACTCTGGACCATTTATAGCTTGGCATGATGTATGGGGGCTTGTTTATTTTTTTGAATGCAGTATAGCAGTGTATTGTATTTAACTTTTGTTGGGTTTCTGTCTCAATTCCCTGTTTCAGAATCTAAAGGACTATGGGTAATCTCATTGTTCGTAATCCAAAATGAAATTAATGTTACGTCATTGGTAGAATTTCCATTGTTTAGGACGTTTTAAACCAATCACAACGTTCTGGTGTATGATATCCAGAATGCATGGCAAATTGACTTTAACCCCTGAATCTCCTTTCAATTTCTATCTATATCTCTTCATGTCAGGTACTGGCAAATTAAAGTGAATCATTTACATGTACAATGTCCCTCAGGGGTTAAAAAATCCACTAGCCCGATGCCCGGGACTAGACTATTACACCTTGGGCAATTAAAACTTGTAACCCAATACTCCCGACGGACTAGTCACAAAAAATTCTTGGCATTTCCAAAATAGAAAGTGGAAAATCCCCTCATCACTATTCTATCTTAGCCAAACAAATTCAATTACGTCATGCGGGAGTCCAAGAATTTGAACTGATTTTGTACATGTTTTATAAATAGAACAACTAACTCTGGATGGACCGGTATCATGTAATTCACGTACTTTCAATATCAATTTCTCAGTACAGGGGGTATTGTACATTGCTTATGCCGAGATTTTCAATTAATGGTACTTGGGTGTATAATGTAATGATCGATATTGACCTGTCTTGTCGGACAGCTGTTGAGCTTGAAACCATGCACAAATTATTTCTAAATATTTTAGTACAGAACTTTGTCAGTTTCACAACGAAAAACGGTAGATGAAAGGGCTAATGAGGCTGAAAATTCATCCCAAAAAATGCCAAATACGACCAGGAAAAGTGGAAAAAAACATTTATAGTGTCATGGACAGAAAGATTCCCCATGGGCAAGGTCGGCTGTTACTGATGATAAACAAGAGATGATGTTTTGTGAATATTGCCGTTATTTTCCTGATCATGCTGATAAAAAATCTGCTTTGTATGTGGGAACAAATATATGATTTGAACCACTGGTTTCACATGACAAGACCAATGAACATGTTTTCTGTGCCTGAAAATATTTAACAACCCATAGTACAAGGGAAATCCAAAAAAATGTCTAGAGATCCTTGTTATAATTAATAAAACAAAAATTTATCTAATTTATTTTTTTAGATACAATGTATATTGCCGCTTTCAAAACAAAGGACACCTACTATGTATTATGCAACAAATTCCGAATTTGTAAGGCATACTCGGGCTAGCAGGCCAGTTTTGATTGGCTAGCAGTTCTACTAACACCAGGGCTAGTAAAATCCTGCTACCAACAAGTCCTGGGCTAGTGAGCTGTAACACAATTTTTTAACCCCTGGTCCCTACAAACTTAATACTGCTCCACAATTAAACCTAACATAAAATTGAATAAATGGAATTGAACATGTTGAACCTCAACAACAAAAAATAAAATCTGGAACAATGAGCAATCAATGAAAATTTGGTCATGAACAACATGGATACAATCAGACAAAATTCCTTTATACAAAAGTATTACGATGGAACAAGCTCATACCTATATCTACCATAACATCTGACCGTAATGTCACGACACCACCGTAATGTCACAACACCCGTAAAGTTTTCAACAGGACAAAGAAAAATATTGCCTTGTCATCTAATTCTAAATAAATACAATAATACCATAGATTAATTTTTTTGGACCATGTTTTTAACTAGTTAAATAACCTTACTATATTTAATATTTTTTTACTTAATGACCTGAAAAATTACCTTACACCACTTGACTTTTTATGAAAGATATTAAACATAAAAGAAGGATGTAGCAAAGTCACTTAAATTCTCTTCAATACAAAGGAGAAAAGATATGTTAAATAATCAGACGTCAACATGACACGCTGTAGTAGAATAGAAAAAGAGTATAACTTTATTTAAATATTATCTGAGTGTCATATTCATGTCTTTTCTCTTTTGTTCTTAAAGGAATTTAAGTCACTTTGTAAGTTCCCTCATTCATAATTATCATGGGGAGAGAAACAATCAATTCTAAGGTAGAATGGGGGTAAGGCCAAGGCAAGCAGTTGAAATAAGCTTGATGACATCCCAATTAAAACCAAAGAATATCCGACAACCCCCAACCCCCAACCCCCTTTTTATTTACATCTTATACCTCTCACATAATAAAGGTAAAAAAAGAGAATACATTAAAAGGATGACATATTTAATTACTTACAATCAATAAGTCCGTATACAGCTGGTATATCCTATGCTGGTTAAATGTCCCCAAATATCACAACTATCACAGAATAATCCAATTAGTTCCAAATCTCCACATCTGTTAAACTTCTGTGACACAAATCTCCATGAGGATATCTGAGGAACAACGAAAGGACATCAAATATTAAATATATATGATAAAAAAATAACTAAAATTCTCAAGTACTTTTTCAATGTTTTTTAACAAAGTGGTAACTGTATTCGGTCAATAATATAAATACACACCGACTATCTCAATACATATTTCCAACATAACAATCTTCCCTTTAATAACGTATAAATAATTTGTTGTTACGGTTAGACGGACCTTTCTTTGTTTGTAAAAGTAACCGACTTTACCTTAGGTATTATCCTATTTAAATGCTCTCTTTCTGTCCTCAGTGGCGTTTGATCTTAGAGGTACCTGTAATTTAACGTTTATAAAAACCACAGATTATCAATTAACAAAATTGTCACGGGATTACAGACAAACGAGTAAATAAGGACAAGTTAATTCTCATTTCTTCTTTGTCTCTTTTTCTGCCTAGTCATTAAAACAGAATCAACAGTATTGATATTTCGGTGAAAAACATGTGTCTTTATAGACAGAGGGTATATAAAAGGCTGTACCAATGGAAGCATGCATATATAGCATTAAGTCAACAAGAGAATAATGTACAAATGTAATTTTAAATTTAAAGTGGCCACATTTTGTGCCTGTACCAACTAATAGAATAGAGAATGGAAATGGGGAATGTGTCAAAGAGACAAAAACTTGACCAAAGAGCAGAAAAAAGCATAAAGCCACCTGCAATGGGTCTTCAACACAGCAAAAAATATCATGCACCCTTAGGCTTAAGGCTAATGTTGTTCATCTGTGCTTGCCTGTTGTTTGTAAGTCAATATTTGGAGAGGACTCAGTCAGTCTATTGTTGGTGGTTAATGTACAATGTAGTCTGTTAATTGTACCATATATGTATAAACCTATATCTATGAATTTATACATCAATGGTAGAACTCTCAGACTGTCCAAATAAAATGCCTAAAAACTAATAAACTATAATAACTAAATAACCATGAGATGTTATAGATACATGTACACTATAATCTATATTCAGATATTAAGATATACATTTTGTAATGATTTTTCATTGTTCTCAATATATATCTTCTTTCTGCTAGTTATAAATTTACTTATATAATGTCCTTTTTCTTGTAACAGAGAGACTCCTCCCCCTTTCCCCACAAATTATGATCTTAGACAAAACATCCCTTCCCAGACCTCTTCCAATTAACTCTTGATATTATCCCATCTTGGCAAACACTCCCATCATTAAAAGAAAATAAAATTACTTTATCTTCAGTTAAAATTCTTTCTTAAATGAAGTGTGAAATAAAAAACACAGTGTTTTTTTTTTTTTCACTTTCACCTTTCAGTACAGTATAAAAACTATAATTAGAAGATTAATAGAAGATGTGGGTAAATGTAAGTATTAGGTTCAAATCCAATTGGATGTATCTAATTTACACCAAGATATTGTGGTTAAGGCAAAGGGATAGATTTCAATACTTTGGGAGAGGGCCTTTCAACAATTTGATATTATTCTATTGTAAAGTATGATAAATGCAGGATATCTAATTATATCTAATGGCATCTTGGTGTAAAAGTGACAACAGTAAGATCTACCATTATGTTGTTCTATACACTTTGTTGCTGTAGAAATAGTCTTACATATAATGAAAGTGTATGCTGTGGAAAGGTGTCTGGTATCATTCTAAAAATCAGATTTCCTGATGCAAGCAACCCTTCCATCTTGTGCCCCCTCTCCCTACACTCTGACAAGTACAGTAAATTCCAAATCCCTCTGAATTTTTTAACCAAAAATACATTTTCTTTAAATAAATTAAATCTACCTAAGTGACAACACCTATTATCTGCAATGGTCAACTTTTTTCTTAGTACTTTTAAATTGTCACATATCTGAAGTCTGTTTACAAAAGTCAAAACTGTAAAAAAAAGTTAAGCCATTCAGGAATATGACATATTTTCAAAAATAAATCTGTATAATATATACATAATAAACTCATCATAGATACCAGGATTGAAATTTTGTATTTGCGCCAGACGCACGTTTCGTCTACAAAAGACTCATCAGTGACACTCGAATCAAATAAAAGGGGAATGTGTCCATGGGACACAAATGATGCCCCCGCTTGCATATCATATAAAGTTATAAAGGGACATAACTGAAGAACGGTAAAAGTGACGCTACCCAAATTTGTTACTGATCTGTATTTTGAAGTATTAAGCATTGTGTATAAGTTTCATAACATTTGGTTGAGGCAAACTTAAGTTAGAGAAAGGAAACGAAGAATTCATCAATTTTTCCTTTTGTAAAGGGGCATAACTCTAGAACGGTTAAAGTGACACCACCAAAATTCAAACTTGATCTGTATTTTGTGGTAATAAGCATTGTGCATAACTTTCATAACATTTGGTTGAGGTAAACTAAAGTTAGAGAACGGAAACCAACTTTGGGACGTACGGACGGACAAGGGTAAAAACTTAATGCCCCCTCCGCTACGGCAGGGGCATAAAAAGGTTAAAAAGGCCCAATAAAGTTCGAAGTTGAAGAGCATTTAGGACCAAAAATTCCTAAAAGTTTTGCCAAATACAGCTAAGGTAATCTATTCCTGAGGTAGAAAAGCCTTAGTATTTCAAAAATATAGAGTTTTGTAAACAGTTAATTCATGTAATTTATAATTATTTACACCAAGATGTTGTTTAATGAAATTGGATACACTGCATTTATCATGCTTTTCAATAACAAATGATCAAATCTGAAAGACCACCCTCCTAAATTATTGAAAACTATCATTCTGCATTGACAATAATATCTTGGTGTAAATAAGATACACCCATTCATGCAAATGCCCTTGTAGATGTACCTAATACATAATTCATCTAACAATATATATATTGAGTCTTATCAATCTTTTGAGATACCAATTCAATTCTCTCCATGCATAGCAGAATAGTCTATATATACTGAACAGCCAGGTTTTATCTCACTTCAAAATTTTTTAATATTTCAAATCAGTTTTGTCCCTGAAAACAAGCGTGAGTGAGTGATGGGCGTATCATTGTGTATTTCTTAATCTTGGTTATTTATCATGTATTTTATGAAAAAGTGTTATCTATAAGTTTAAACAAAAAACCTGTTTGAATATCATTTCTATGTCTATATAGAATTAGATATACAACAGAAGATGTGGCGTATTTAACCTAACATATCCTTCTTTTTTTGATACACCATTTATGTCATTATGATCTAAAACAGCAATCGCACAACTCCATAAAATTGGGGTTTTTTTTCATGACAGTCTTATCTATGAATTCTTACCAACAAATAATTGTTCAGTTTGACCAGGAGGTATACTGACCCCTACTTATTAAGTAAATAACCCAACTAAAGTTAACTTGACTGGTTTGGCTGCAGGCTAACAGTATACTCTACACATATCAACTTCAGTTAACTTTACTTTAATAGAAAGTGTGTATTAAATTCCACCTTAATGATCGAATGAAAGGAGATCTGGAGTACACATGAACAAGAAAGCAACACAGTTAGTTTTATCACTTGCATGTACATGTACTTGACCCATGTCAGAAACATAAGGGTGGTTCTAGAATGGAGCCTAGGGGAATGTTCCCTAACTATGGAGCTTCATTGACAACATTGATATTAATACCTTTTCTTCACCACTACAGCATGATATGTCGTTACCTGCTCAATGTCCAGCGGGAAATATTTCAAGCATAATTAATAATATTCTATCAAAACACCCACAAGCGACACCTAGATTGAACATCATATCCCTTAATGAGTATACAAAATCACATTTATAAAATACTTTCTCTAATTTTTCTAACAAAAATGAACATTTTTGTTTTTACACTTCTATTTGACAAAATACAGAGTAAATAAATTGTAAAATACAACCTTTAAGTGAACTCAATATGTCCAATGTATTTATTGACAAATTATAAAGAGTCTTTGTTGTGGCTTAAATCATAAAGAACAGATGTGCTCAGTGAGGCAGAACAAAGTTCAATAAACTGTGAAAATATGTGTATTGATTTTATTTAATGTGGGGTGGGAGGCATCACTATATAAAATAATTACAGAATGACTTCAGGCCAAAAGAATATAATATTTAGTAGTCTTGGTGAAAAATATTGGAACTTTACACTCTAATGAAAAATGCTTGTAACAGGTTCAGCAAAATAAATAAATGTATTTTAAAATGAGATTAAAGTATATAGAATAAATTAAAGCTACTGGTATTTTTGAAAACCAAGATTGTAAGAACATTTAAATGTTTTTCTTGACCTTAGTCAAAGATTAGAACTAGGGTCAGGTTATCCTTTTGAAAAATTTGCATAAATAATATTATGTCCAATAAAAATTCCTCTAGGCTTTGCATTTTCTTTGTACGTGTACTGTAAGACATGTAAGACACAAATCATAACTTTTAACAGGGCTTACTATGTGGTATGGGTTTTGCTCATTGTTAAAGGCTGTACAGTGACCAATAGTTGTTAACTTCTATGTCATTTGGTCTTTGGTGGAGAGTTTTCGCATTGGCAATCATACCAAATCTTCTTTTTCTTTTAATTAATCATGATTTTATAAAAAATAATATTGAGATGTTTCAAAAACCTGGAGCTAACTTCCCCAGCACATGTTTATATATAAAACAATTTATATCTGAAGATTAAAGAAAACATAATCATGATATTGCATCTGTGTTGAGGGAGAGAGGATTTTGAATGTTTACTGTATGTTAGAAATTATGACATACAATGGTCTCATCTTAATAAAGAAAGGTGAAGAACATTTTGGTCAGTGTACTCTATTACACATAAAGATTTCATCTGTACATGCTGTATCTCTCCTTCAACATGTTCAAGCACAATTTTCCATTTATATCAATCAATAATTTACATAATTTCATACCAACCATGTCTGTTTAATTGGATTGATCACAGTTTTGTCTCCAGGACTGGTAATTAAATATTAATAATAGGCCATTAATATTTCATTTTAAGTTTCTTAGATCAGTTGTTACATAATTCCAATGCCTTTTGCTACTTTTATCATATTTACAGAAGGGTTAACCAGTTTGTTTTATCTAACATATTGATAGGTGTTATAAAGAACATAGAGTTTTAATGACTGTCAAATATTTATTGCTAGAAGGCTTTTAAAACAGAGATGCAGATGTTGACTGGATTGTTAAAATTTTTTTACTGAATTTTATAACAAATAAATAATTTGAAATTAATCATTATTGTTAAAAATGAAAATTAATATAAAACCAGTATTTTATAGACAACCTGTCAGTGATGAATATTTCTTTCACTTCAGATTATATAATTAGTTTCACTTTAATCAAACTCACATTTTAAATTCCAATCGCATTTATTGCTTTTACTATTTCAAAGGAGACAAGATATTACAATTTTTTATCGAATTTATGAAACAGATGATAGAAGATATATATTGAAGCACAATGGATGCAAAGGCTAATTACAATTTGGCTGTTTTGAGTCAGAAATTAAAGTAAATACCATTAAATTTGTATTAACTGATTAGGAATACTTTAACTTTCATTTGTAAAATGATATTATGATGTCTTGTTATTGTGACGTCAAATTATTATAATGTAATCACATAACCAAGGCTCTAAAGTATAAAATCCAAACAGTTTGTGAAAAGTCACTTACCGTAACCATGTAGTTTAGAAAGATTATAGAGATACTGAAGAAGGCCAGTGGTTGAACGTCTTGTAAATGGTTTATTTACTACAAAAATGGAATTTCGACAGAAGAAAAAAACTGAATTAAATAATCTTTCAAATTTGTCAATTTACTAAAATAAACTTCCTGATTTAACAATAGTTTAAAATATTTCTTGCATTTTAAAGTCTTTTTAACACTGTTTAAAGACCATCCGTAAAATTATGTAAATTCATTATATTAGAGGAACTTACTGAAGACAATTTTTCATGACAGAAAATATTAAGTGTTTTATAGTGTTGATTATGTTTCTACTTTATACGACAGCTTTAAATTTCAATTGAAAATCTTCTATTTATCCTTTTGTTGTCAGTAACCTGAATAATAGCAATATGACCATTTTGTAGGAGATCTTTTAAAGTATAATTACTGTTTTTTAATATCTTAATTAAATCACACAATAAAACCCTTTCTTAGTTGTTTAATTTGTTATCAAAAATTATTCCCCAGCTGTCAGTTGTTACCATATTTGATATTGACCATAAAATCAATGGACCATAAAATCAATAGATTAAATCCTAACTCAGACCATGTTACCACATATACATTGACACTGATTATGTAATCATTATATCATATATGTATCCACTGGTCAAAACAATCATAAAATGGCCCAATACACAATAGCCTCGAGATTCATTCTTTGTTCTTTTTGTTAAAGGTCCTATTCAAACAGTCAAAACTTAATTAGCCTATTCTTATACTTTTATCATAAGTCACAAATTACATTATTTATTCTTATTCAAGAAAATTGCCAGATTTAACAAATCTGCTGGATATTTCCATGTAAAATATCAATGGGTTTCGATGGAACATCAAGTTTCCAGATACATGTCCTTCATTTTTTTACCAATACAGTTTAGGTCAAATATAATTTGAAACATACTGGAATTTAAATCAAGCCTGTATCCAGATTTTTTAAGATGGAGGGGGAGGGGTTTTTGAAAATTTTCTTAAGCAAGGAGATGTAGAAGTAAGAACAAATTTCAATTTTGATAGCAATCTTTTAAAATAAATGAGACTTTCATAGTGGTTAATAGTCTTCAAAAGCACATGCCTCCCTGTACCTGTGAAGGGGAACTAACCCTTATAATTTCTTACAGAAATTAAAACAAAAATGGCTTAACAATAATAATTATATAAGAGTCTTATCATAATATCTGATTAATAGATGCCATGACACCTAGTGTCAAATATAACATGCATATTCAACATGTTTTAGACATTATAACATGTTAATTTGATATAAACTTGAACCTTGCATTGTAGTACTTAGACTGACAGGCAGAATTTTTAACATGCTATGCTTAAGTCCACAGAAAGACATGTCCTTACTCTTACTCAACCTCCTCCTACTCCTTAATGCTGTGGGCTTAGTCGGGATTAATGGAAAAGCTAAAAACAATTATACTTTCAGCTACAGTTGAAACCCATGACCTCAAGTGATAAAAAGACAAAAAGGTCGTTGACTCAAAATTTGATTATTACTGGAAACAATATGGTCAACGAAGGCATCCGGTTAGTTGTAGTGGTCATGTCATTATTTTTTGTATAAAATTTTCATGAACTGAGAAAAAAATGGATATTAATCCTGAGGTTTGTGCAGATTCTGAGCCTATACAAAATTGTTGCATATATTTAAAATTTTCGGTCACCATATTATATATGATATTTTTGAAGGCTATGTCATTGGCCCACCCATCAGATGTCATCTGCATATTTGTATCATTGTATTGCTCAAGCAGGGTCTCATAAATAGACCTCATCCTACTAAACAACAGAGACTTCGACAAGGTCGTTACACCCCCTCCCTTCCCGTAAAGTAATCTCTGTGGTATAGTTGGTCTGCATTGACATTTACACACTCCACATTTCTTTTTCTTCACACTCCTTAGAAGTCTGGGGATACATGTAACCCACAATAATGATCAGTCGATGAATCCCAATACTTGTAGTGGTGTAACATAAACTAATAATAGTATATACATAAAACCTTCATGGTAAACATGATAAGACAGAGTTTCTAGAGTACATCTTATCATGTCATCTTTCATTAACAAAACTGCCAGTATTTCTATAATGAACACTTAATTTTACTCACCACATTTTTATTCTTAGCTGTATTCCAGACAATACTCTTTTTGACATAATTTGAAAATTCTAAACCTCATATCAAAATCGCAGGGAAACAAAAACCATGTATTGCTACAACTTTCTACCACCCAATCAAAACATTTACAGGTTTCAAAAAATCCAATCTCCTTCTAACATGTGTCTAATGAAATTATGTTATCTAAATTATGTTATTTCAATATGCAACACACAACTGTACTCTTATTGCAATTTCAAATATAAGAATTCTAATGAACTACTTGTGTGTATTCATGTGATGAAATAAATAGGTTAGTGTATTTACTATTTTGTTACCTTGAACATGTCATATTATTCCACAACAAATCTGTTTTATTCTTCTAATCAACACATGCTTCTGTCATTATGACTCAGTTTTCAAAACACACCTCCAATGTGAAGTTGGAACATCTGGATAATTAGTCTGTGAGAATGATGTAGGCCATTCCATTATTACCAATAGGGGTGTCCTATTATTACCATGTCATTATGATTACCTAAAATTGCATATTTTATTGGAAAATCAATGATCAAAATGATAGCCTTATCTTCAGACTTTTGTCTCTGATGTCTAATTTCAGTCTACTTTATTTAAAGATTTTTTACAAAATAAAAAAACTAATGAGATGAAAAGATAATGTAGTGAAAACATTATTATATTATATTTTTATTCTTATCAATAATTTTCAAGTTTGTTTGTTTAATTTATTATGGTGGCTTAGGCCATGTCTGCTTATTAATTTGTTTTGTGTCATTTCAAATTTCGTAAACCTACCAGCACAGGAGAAAAGAAAAAAAATACACTTGTGAAAAACACATCATTATGAGGACTACAACTCATTATATTTATTTCTTCCAAATCAGATAAAATGATCAATAGTGTAGCAAAATGTAGGTTTTCTTAGAAAATATTAATTATCAGTCTCAATAATTCTTAAAATGCAAATTTGAAAACATATATAAAACAAACAAACCTATGACATCAAATCTTAAATGTTATATTTTGCTAGATAATGTTCTCTAGAACAGGACACTAAAAATAAAAAGCTAGTCAAGTTCCTCACCATGCTCATAATATATTTACCTTTGCCCTTGTATTGTATATACATATCACGGTTGAATGGAAGGTCATCATGACAAGATTTGTATTCTGTATGTAGAGAGGGGTTACATTAGATTCCCTTTTCATCAAGAGGGGAATTCTATGTTAATTGTGTATATTAGAAATCATTGTAAGTTTTGTTGTATTGAAACTCAAAAAAAAATATCTGCATCCGATGATGGCATAATTGTCCAGAGTTGCAGTAGAGGGGTAACTTTTTCCTCAACAGTTATTTCACATAAAAAAATGTAGAACATACTATAAAAAGAAAAGAGTAAAAATTGTGGGTGCCATACTTTATCTTGCTAAATATCACTTAAATTACACTCCAGTACAAGCCATATCCACTGAAAATTCAAACTGTTTTACTCTGGGTTACCCCCCTTAAATTAATAAAATTGTTTATCTATCAAAAGATTCTCTGTAGATTCAGCAAATAGGACTGCACTTACATGTATAACTCAAATGACAATGAAAATTTATGCAGTTAACAGGATATATGTATATATAGATATAAGAAGATGTTGTATGAGTGCCAATGAGACAACTCTCCATCCAAGTCAAAATTTATAAAAATAAACCATTATAGGTCAAAGTACGGTCTTCAACACGGAGCCTTGGCTCACACCGAACAGTAAGCAATAAAGAGCCCCAAAAATTACTAGTGTAAAACCATTCAAACGGGAAAACCAACGGTCTAATCTATATATGTATGTCATATTATTAAATAATACGATTAAAACAGCCCTGACTTAGGACAGGTGCAAACAAATGCAGTGGGTTTAAACGTTTTAATGGTACCAAACCTTCACCCTTTTTATGAAACAATAGTGTAACATCACAACATAGGAAGACACACTATAAAATATCAACTGAAATAGCTTAACTCAATCAAAGGACATATTAACACCAGTGAACATACACTAAACAAATAAATTTGACCTATTATACAATGCAAATACAAAATAAATAAACTAAGGGAAGAATAATAAAAGTAACATGTTATATCGGTATGAAATGTTAAACAATTTAAGAAAAACAATATGCTCGAACAAAAATATCAGCCATTTGCAATAACTTTACACAGGTAAATGAAAATAATTTTGTTGTTAGGTATATGTGTATAGTTCCAATAGAGAAAGGAAATATTTTTACAAAATAAATAATTTTGATGTTCATAGTACGAAGTGAAAAGTTATAGTAGTACCAAACACTTATCAAAGCTGGTATATAGACCAGATATAACCCTGAATATATACACTTAACAGAGGAAAATTATAATAAACTAGAGGCTCTAAAGAGCCTGTGTCGCTCACCTTGGTCTATGTGCATATTAAACAAAGGACACAGATGGATTCATGACAAAATTGTGTTTTGGTGATGGTGATGTGTTTGTAGATCTTACTTTACTGAACATTCTTGATGCTTCCAATTATCTCTATCTATAATGAACTTGGCCCAGTAGTTACAGTGGAAAATATTTTGTAAAATTTACAAAATTTACAAAATTTATGAAAATTGTAAAAATGACTATAAAGGGCAATAACTCCTTCAGGGGTCAATTGACAATTTTGGTCATGTTGACTTATTTGTAGATCTTACTTTGCTGTACATTATTGCTGTTTACAGTTTATCTCTATCTATAATAATATTCAAGATAATAACCAAAAGCTGCAAAATTTTCTTAAAATTACTAATTCAGGGCAGCAACCCAACAACGTGTTGCCTGATTGGTCTGAAAATTTAAGGGCAGATAGATCTTGACCTAATGAACAATTTTATCCTCGTCAGATTTGCTCTTAATGCTTTGGTTTCAGAGATATGAGCCAAAACTGCATTTTACCCTATGTACTATTTTTAACCATGTCGGCCATCTTGGTTCATGGGTGGGGTCATCGGACACATTTTAAAACTAGATACCCTAATGATGATTGTGGACAAGTTTGGTTAATTTTGTCTTAGTAGTTTCAGAGGAGAAGATTTTGTAAAGATTACAAAATTTACAAAAATGGTTAAAATTGACTATAAAGGGCAATAACTCCTTAAGGGTCAACTGACCATTTTGGTCAAGTTGACTTATTTGTAGATCTTACTTTGCTGAACATTATTGCTGTTTACAGTTTATCTCTATCTATAATAATATTCAAGATAATAACCAAAAGCTTCAAAATTTTCTTAAAATTACCAATTTAGTGGCAGGAACCCAACAACAGGTTCTCCGATTCATCTGAAAATTTCAGGGCAGATAGATCTTGACCTGATTAACAATTTTACTCGTGTCAGATTTGCTCTAAATGCTTTGGTTTCAGAGTTATAAGCCAAAATATACATTTTACCCTATGTTCTATTTTTAGCCATGGCGGCCATCTTGGTTGGTTTGGCATGTCACCGGACACAATTTTAAACTAGATACCCCAATGATGATTGTGGCCAAGTTTGGTTAAATTTGGCCCAGTAGTTTCAGAGGAGAAGATTTTTGTAAAGATTACAAAATTTACAAAAATGGTTAAAATTGACTATAAAGGGCAATAACTCCTTAAGGGTCAACTGACCATTTTGGTCAAGTTGACTTATTTGTAGATCTTACTTTGCTGAACATTATTGCTGTTTACAGTTTATCTCTATCTATAATAATATTCAAGATAATAACCAAAAGCTTCAAAATTTTCTTAAAATTACCAATTTAGTGGCAGCAACCCAACAACAGGTTCTCCGATTCATCTGAAAATTTGAGGGCAGATAGATCTTGACCTAATAAACAATTTTACCCCATGTCAGATTTGCTCTAAATGCTTTGGTTTCAGAGTTATAAGCCAAAATATACATTTTACCCTATGTTCTATTTTTAGCCATGGCGGCCATCTTGGTTGGTTTGGCAGGTCACCGGACACAATTTTAAACTAGATACCCCAATGATGATTGTGGCCAAGTTTGGTTAAATTTGGCCCAGTAGTTTCAGAGGAGAAGATTTTGTAAAGTTAAGGACGACGGACGACGACGGACGACGGACGCCAAGTGATGAGAAAAGCTCACTTGGCCCTTCGGGCCAGGTGAGCTAAAAATAAGGCCATTTTGCAGGGTTTTCTTCACGAGAATTAAGTAAATCAGGATATTTTGGTTAAGGGATAATTTGGGGCTTTTACCATAAAAGTGGTGATTAAATTTTGGTGTCAAAATTTTTAACTTTACATCGGAGCTTAGCATATTTTCGTTTTTGCACAATGGAATTAATTGTTCTTAGTAAGTGATTGGTTCATATGTCATATAAATATATTGTATTGACATCATTTTGGTAATGAGTTGATCATATTTTTGCAGTATCAGGTAACTTGCCCTTGGAACTGAGGCTAAATTTATTGAAATTAACATTTTAATAGATCAAATTGTGTTAAAATAATATTTTGTTTCGGTAATTAAGAACGCAGGGACATTAAAACTAATACATCATTTTATGTTTTAATCCTATTAGTTATTTAATTCTTTTATCTTCCTCATTAGAATAAATCATATGTCTTTTTTTCATTGTTTTGTACATAAATCAAGCTGTTTGTTTGCTTTACATTTTGTCATACCGGTACCTTTTATAGCTATGTAGTTTTGCTCATTGTTGAAGGCTGCAAGACATTTAGTTGCTAACTTCTATGTCATTTGGTCTCTGGTGAATAGTTACACATCTTCTTATTCTTATATTGTAACTATTACTCATAATGTTTGATTTGCATCTTGTATTTACCTCTGTGACGAATGTTTGATTTTTGTGTGTTTCATTTTGCACTTTCACCTATGGCGCCAAATAAACCAAAATATGACTACAGCCAAAACATTCCAATTTACTGCATATAATTTGATTGCTAAAAAAAACATGCTTAAGACACTTATCAAATCAACTATAGATGTCAGTACAAACAGAAATGGTTCTTGAGAAAACAATTTACTTGATTTGTTGCGATTAATTTATTACAAATTTTGTAAAATTAAAAAAATATTTCAGAGAAAATAGATAATAATGTATTTTTATAATTAAAAAAATAAGAGGCTCCCAAGAGCCTAATTTGCTCACCTTTACTGCAATCAGTTATGTTTGCTCAATTGTAAATTTCATTTAGTGGCTAGTTTGTAGATCTTGTATTGATGATAATGTTTACTGTTAACAGCATACACTTATCTATTAAAGTTTTTGATACAATTGGTACAATTATAATACCTTGGATTCATTATTATGGATTTCATGGGGAAGCGTGAATAATGAATTGAAATATTCAACGAAGTCTAGTTTTTCAGGCTTGTATGCAGACTTCAGCAAAACCATGAGATTAAATATCGACAAAAATACAAATTTCCGCAAATCTACAAAATATAACTGAATCCACAGAATATCTTCATTTAAAGGCAATAAATCATATAAGGAGTCTGACCATTTGGCCAACATGTCAAACTTGTAGATCTTATTCTACTAATATTGCTTTAATAGATTCTCTTTTTCTACTATCATGACTATATTTTGTGACAAAAATACAAAATGGGTAAAATTTCATTCAGGAGAGAAAGGGCCTAAAAAAAGTTGGTTAATCATTTCAGCTGTGTTGACTTATTTGTAGATATAACTGTGCTAAACAATTTCTCTCTATTATGGTTGCTGCCAAAACAGAAACCGGTAAAAATTATCTTTCAAGGGCATAAATTCCTGTAACACCTTACAATCATTCTTTACACCAAATACAATTCACCTACTGCTTATATTATCTGAAAAAAAGCAGACCTATTAAAAAAACTTAACATTAACCTATGAACCATGAAATGAGGTCAAGGTCTGATAGACATGTATTACTTGCAAAGATTTCATATAGTATCAAATATAGTTGTCCTATTAATCATAATAACTGAAAAAAATCTCTTGACAAAAAAACTTCACAGTTTTTAAATAGTCACTAAACCATGAAAATGATGTAAAGGACAATGGACATATATGCCAGGTTACATAATACATCTGTCTGATCTGTATACAAGATATAAACTCATCATAGATACCAGTATTAAAGTTTTGTATGCCAGACACGCATTTCTTATACAAAAGACTTATCAGTGGCGCTCAAATCAAAAGCCAAAGTTCAAAAGGCCAAATAAAGTACAAAATTTGAAGAGCATAGAGGACCAAAAATTCTGAAAGGTATTGCCAAATACAACTAAGGTAATATATTCCTTGGGTAGAAATCTTGTAGTATTTTTTAAAATTCAAAGTAAATAAAGTATTTAGCTCTTCTACCTTCTGAATTATATAAAGCTAAATGTAAAGAGCTAACACTTGTAAATGAATGTTTGTGCAATAAACAGCAAACATCCTGATAATCAAAGTTCCCTTTTTATCACTCTTAATCGATATCCATTATTGGGTAAAATATTCATCAATGGGAATAATACACATTTTATTATGAGGATCTTTTAAATTTCAAGTCAAAGGGAAATAACTTGAAATTTAAAATCTGACACTAAATACAATCTCAGGAAAATCTTGATATTCTACCCAGATGTGAAAGGCTCTGTCAACACTTCACAAAACGTAATAGAAAATTAACTGCATTGTGTTCTAGAGGGGCCTTCTTTATAATTTACCAAGAATTTAGATACTTATACCTTATTGATATTTAATCCAATTCAGAAAAAAACAGTCACTTAGACAATTTCCTGTTTTGGTCAAGTGATGCAAGAACAACTTAGGTAATCGACATACATGTGATGGACTGTGAAACTCAGATCAGGAGATTGGGAAATTTTGGTCAGGAGATAAGGACTCAGATCAGGAGGTTTTTTATCAACATAAATTTTGTCGTAAATGTTACCGTGTGATGTAGAAATTGTCTTTTAAAGTGTTTTTTTCTTCAACTTTCCATCCGAATGTAATATGTTTATAGTAACCTTGTACTATTAAACTTTCTTTAAGTTTATTCAATCTAGCATTCTGTTTTTCATACATTATTTAATTTAAATTTTTTTTCTTTTGTATTGTCTTTATTCTATACAACAATCACTGCAGAAGGAACATTCTTTCTTGCTATTAAACATGCATTTACTGTTATAGTATATGGAAGCTTTTAACAACCCTGATTGGCTGTATAGCCATTGTACTGTAGGTATACTCCATTGCTAAACGTCATACTTATTAAATAAATTTCAATTTAAGCCTTGAAAAGAAGTATAGAACCCTCAAATAATTTCCAAATTATTATTGTTTTATTTGTCCTAAGACATTTAAAATCATTTTATTACCATCCTTTTATGATTATATTGTTCAATTTATGTTTCATTCATATTCTTTTAACAATTTACATTTTTTTAAAGGCAAATTAACTTTAAACAGAATAAAACAAGGGAAGAATCCCAAAATGTATTTCAATTACTTTTAAATACACAAAGTTTTTATTACACAACGGCAGTTAGCCTGAGGTAAAAATTGTTGATTACCAGTATGTTTGATACCCAAGCTGGCAAGTGAAGCCATACAATTATGTATGTTCTTTGATTTACAGGTAAAATTTAACTTCAGGTAATGTCAGTTACACTGGATATGGCGGCTGAAAGTTTTCATTCATGAAATATTTCATACACGGATTTTTTTCCTTCAACGGGAGGACAGGAGGAGACCCCTGAAAACGGGATTATTGTATTCCCGTCGGGAGGTTCACATGTATGAATCGATAATGAGCTGCGGGCAGAAAACGTGTGGAAAGTGAACATTTTGAAATTTTTATCATTTATGATCCATTTTTTCACACAAATTAAAGTTGGAAAAATGCTTTGTTTGAAGTGTTTACAATGGCTTAAACATAACTCTTGGAAATTTTTATGCACAGTACATTGTTTAAACAGGGCCCCAGATAGCTTCAACTGGTTTGAAAGAGTTGTGTAATTTAAAAACTTTTCTGGATTGGAATAAATAGCGATAAGGTGTATCAAGACTTTAATGCAGTATTTAGTCTAAAAATATTCAAACGAGACAGGGAAAAAAAAAAAGAGTTAAATGTTAGTCAACTTATTGTTTAAAAAATTGAGTTATCCCTCTTTGAACAATATTTTCAAAAAGTTTCCCAAGGTATCCAATCAAAATGTCAAAATTTATTAATTTGGATGATGTCTGATGAAGAAATAGACTTCAGTAAAATGTCATCTTTTGTCCATATAATTATGAATAAAATATATTTAATTTGTATTTTGTATTTGTACTGCTAGTATTAGTCTTATTCACTTTCTATATTCATTATAATTTGCTCTTAATCGTTTTTTATATATGTGATAATCAGTATGTGTGTTCGACTGCATGGGATGAATGTTTTGATATTGTGTGGACTTTGTTACTTATTTGCTCAATGAGCCCTTTAAAAATTATTAATATAAAAATTATAACATTACAGTACCCAAATTGCACCTATTCAACAAAAATAGCTGCGGAAATCTTAAAAGTTTTCTTCGAGACTAAACAATTGATATTCTTATGATTTGATATTATACACATCTTTCAACATAGGTAAATATATTCAAATATACACAAAACGTTCACAGTATATATCAACAGATGAAGAATTCCCTGGAAAAAGTAAATCTAAGGAAACGTCGCCATGAGACATTCTCAAAATGTCATCTTTTAAAAATGAGCAAATTAAACATGTTACAAGCATCCATTTCTTAAAAAATGAATAGTAAGCATAGAATAATGTCAAATAATCAAAATATTTGAAGAAATGAAACAAAACATCTGTTATTGGATTTTGAAGGATGTGAACTTAAACATGGATGCAATTTGGGTACTCCTCATTACAGAATCATGGATCGTTAGGAGGTCGGTTCAAACCCATTTTTCTATGATTCAATATTAAATTGGTGTAACTATATAGTAAATGAGGATACGTCTTCAAAATAAACACAGAGTGGAAACTTTTGTCTGGATCATAAAAAAACTGTCAAAATAGGTGCAATTTGGGTACCCTCACGCTGGGACTATTATACTAGTTAGTATAATAGTCCCAGCCACACGTTAAATAATTTTTATTATTATAATGGATTTTTTTTTTTTTTTTCATTTTCTTCATTTGCCTCTTTGAGAGTTACAGCGTATTGAAATTAACTATGAAAAATTAGCATCAATAAAAATGCTGGCCTACAGGGAAAACAGACATGACAGAAAACCCATGCAGCCTCCCATCCCCAAAAAAAGCTGTCAATCTGGAACCTTCAAAACGATATTCCCAGGCACAGGGGAGGAATAAACAGGGAATCAGTCAATCCGATCCGTGTTTACACAATTGCTAAGGGAAACGTCACTTCCTGTGAAACAATTAGGATATATGGTCAATGTTTCCATAATATTTACATTTCGAAATAAGCCCCTTTATTTCATAACTTGACATCTATTCGGTAAGTGTGAGGTAGAGGATGATATCTTTTTCTACAATAAGATTCATTCTTTTAATTTTTGCAACAGCAGGAAAAATGTATGCTTGATTTTGAAAGTGATATATCTGCCTGGGTCTTCAAGTCTTCAAGTTTATCGATCAGTCAAGTTCGATATGAAATGCATTAAGATTTCGGTAATGATGGTAAGAAGCACATCTCAGTTTATCAGGATCTCGGAAGTTTCTGGAAGACATACTAATTACGATGCTGACAGATATCTATAGGGACAGGTTGCAAATCCCTAGGGACGGTACTAAGACTTATACCATTGCAAACTTGTACCAATGTAAACTCGTACCACCAATAGCAACCATGTACCACTACAAACTTGTTTCATTGCTAATGGTACCAGGGTAAATTCATACAATTGCAAACTTTTACCAATTTATTTAAATGCACTCAAATGGTGATAAAAGTTGTTTAATATATTTGAATTTAACTGATTAATTCATAAATATGTAAAAAGTATATATAATTTGAAAGTCACAATGACCAATTTGTATCTGATTGTTCCTTGGCTGATTAGATGAAGAAAACAAAGAGTTAATTTTGTTTTGATATATGTATTTTGTGTTGTGTCATAATTGTATCTTGACTAGAAAGCATGATAATGTTACAAAGAAATAGTTTAATTTTGATGATTTATTGGCCACAATTTCATCAACAATCAATATACATGTATAATACTATAATTTTTTCTAACACATACATGTACACTGGATATTTCATGTATTTATTTCACAATTTCATCAACATACATGTGAATAACATACACAAACTTAGTCGGAGATTGCTCTGACGTCCAACGGCTGTTTTGCCAGACAAGCTGGGGCTGCCGTGGGCCCCAGCTTGTCTGGCAAAACAGCCGTTGAAGTCAGAGCAATCTCGAACTAACACAAACTATAACATAATAAATATTAAAATGGTATTTAGATTTTTATATATGCACAAATTTCTTTAGTTCTTTTTATGTCAAAAGGCAAAATTATTGAAGAAAACACAAACATTTTTTTTTCTAATTCATAGTTTTGGGCTTGTTGACTGATTTTTGTTAAATTTACAATCAAGGAGGAAGTGTTTTTCATCCTCCATCAAGTGGCACAGTTTAAATATTCTATCCTTTCTAGGAATTTTACAATAGCAACCTTTTCTATTTCTAAAGTATGGTCACTAATTCTCATCTTAGTGAGAATAAGGCAGTGTGGTATGATTACCAAAGAGACGGCTATCCACCAGAATCCAAATCAGTCATCATTTGTATGCAAGGGCCTGAGTTGTAACTAACTGCGCTTACCCTCTTGAAATAAAGAATTTTTATTATTATTATTCTTATTAAATGACATGCATGGATGTTAACAAATATAGGTCACCATACGGCTTTCAACAATTAAAAAAACCATACCCTATAGTCAGCTATTCAAGGACCTGACAATCACATGACAAAATGAGAAACAATTCAAATAAGAAAAACAAATGCGGGATTGCCTGATTAATGATAAAACAAAGAAAAACAAATATGACGATTATAGCAAACAACAACAAAACTATCATGTTCTCTTCCTTGTATGCATGTAATATTTGCCATTGTAAGTTATCATCAATCCATCATCATTATCATCTGACATCAGTTATGTCAGTGTTTTTATTTGTCTATCATTCCAGTCATAAAAAGTTCAGAAATTTTTGCAATTATTGCAAAAATGCAATGGGATAGGTTTTGCAAAGAAAATTCAAACATTTTATTTTTTTAGTAAGAGTTATTTATATCATGCAATGTAAATGTATATTTACCATTTTCTGAAATCGTAATTATGAAAATCGCATCTCTGTCAATAGTTCAGCAATTGCAATCTTAAATGCACCAAAAAATTTCTGAATTATCTGTATTATAATTATTTTCAGAATTAGCAGGGTGTAGAATGTCTTTTTGATACCTTGCATTGAGTTTAGTACATGTATATTTGTCATTCTAGAAGACTACAATATCTCTTTGATACCTAACATTGAGTTTAGTATATTTGTCATTCTAGAAGACTACAATATCTTTTTGATACCTTGCATTGAGTTTAGTATATTTGTCATTCTAGAAGACTACAATATCTCTTTGATACCTTGCATTGAGTTTAGTATATTTGTCATTCTAGAAGACTACAATATCTTTTTGATACCTAGCATTGAGTTTAGTATATTTGTCATTCTAGAAGACTACAATATCTTTTTGATACCTTATACCTTGCATTGAGTTTAGTATATTTGTCATTCTAGAAGACTACAATATCTTTTTGATACCTTGCATTGAGTTTAGTATATTTGTCATTCTAGAAGACTACGATATCTTTTTGATACCTTGCACTGAGTTTAGTATATTTGTCATTCTAGAAGACTACAATATCTTTTTGATACCTTGCATTGAGTTTAGTATATTTGTCATTCAAGAAGACTACAATATCTCTTGATACCTTGCATTGAGTTTAGTATATTTGTCATTCTAGAAGACTACAATATCTCTTTGATACCTTGCATTGAGTTAAGTATATTTGTCATTCTAGAAGACTACAATATCTCTTTGATACCTTGCATTGAGTTTAGTATATTTGTCATTCTAGAAGACTATCTTATTTTATTTGTTTATATATTATATTTGTTGTTTTTTAGGTAAAATACTATTGTGTTCTTGTAAAGTAAAGAAAAGTAACTAAAAATGGGAGATGTAAGTAAAACCATTTACATTCGTAAAACCATGATAACATCCTTCACTGTCCATGTAATGGAAAAAAAAACAGTTTTTTATTTTGAACATACATAGATCATGTAGATCTGCTGCAAGAGAATGCTACAACTACAGATACAGAAAAGTACACAGAGAGTTTTGATGAACTTATATATATGTTAAAGTAGGAAAGTCAACTTATCTTACATGTACATGTATAATAAAATAATAATTGATGTTTTCTGCTGCAATAACAATGTTTCCTTTAAGTTATGATTAATTTCTTAAAATACAAAGATCATGGAGATGTTTGTAATTCTTTAAAATTTGTCAATGAAAAAAATTGAGTATTTAGAGAAACTCTAATCACAAACTATATTTAAGAAATAATTCATGGGGACTTGAATATATCGTGATTTTACCACGGGTTGGCCCTTTATGACAAATATTTTACCCTGAGCGATAGCGAGGGGTAAAATATCGGCATAAAGGACAACCCGTGGTAAAATCATGATATATTCAAGCCCCATGAATTATTTCGATTCAAATAGGACAAATCGGCAATTGTTTTGGATCGAAGCGCTCTAGATGAAGGCATTATTTGCCGTTCCCATAAATAAACGCACTATTAAATTGACGTAAAAGACCGGAGCAAACTGAATAATTGACATGCTTAAACTATTTACAATAACATATTTAGATAGGTTTGGATGAATCTAAATGATAATTGTACTTATATGTCTTATATGTATACAAAATGGCTTATATAACACATTTTGGATCATTTGTTTACGTTCCTTGTTGTGATGATTTTCGGTTTCACAAGCGTGTATTTTCCGTAAAATGCTTATATTATTACGTCATCGTTCTATGACGCCGGGTAGCTCATTCATAAAAACATATGACGCGGAGTACGATTGGAACAGCCCAAACAATATATTCATATTTTACCACGGTGTGTACTCAAAGCGTTTGAAGAACGTCATGTTAGAATTCAACATTATACCATTTAACATAAACAATCATATATATGTAATGCCAATAAGATTTCAAAAACATAATAATATTATGGTTTTGCTCATTGTTTAAGGTCGTACAGTGACCTATAGTTGTTAACTTCTACTTTATTTGGTGTCTGGTGGAGAATTGTCTAATTGGCAATCATACCATGTCTTCTTATTTTTATATTGTTTATTTGAAGCATGTAAGGAATCGCCTAAGCTAGATTTGGCACAAAATCTTTTTTCTATTTTTGGTTTGCAAAGCTATTTAGTTTAACTTTGTAATTTATTTGGCCTTTCAACAATTTTTTTATATATATAAACAAAACATGTGTTTGCTATACTAAATTGTAAGACTGGTAACTTGGATTAATTTTTATGCATGAGATACTTTTTATTTACAGAAGAAAATTACCATGGAGACAATCCAGACTTATGTGAGACTTGACAATGAGATACATATGATGGAAATAAAAAACGTCAGAAAAAGCTTGAAGATGAAAGAGGACCAGCTAAAAGATGTACAGGAAACTGAATCCCAGCTCAAGGCACACTACAAAGAATGTCAAGATAAAACGTAAGTCTATCAATGAATACAAAGAATGTCAAGATAAAACGTTAGTCTATCAATGAATACAAAGTCTGTCAAGATAAAACGTTAGTCTATCAATGAATACAATGAATGTCAAGATAAAACGTTAGTCTATCAATGAATACAAAGTCTGTCAAGATAAAACGTTAGTCTATCAATGAATACAAAGTCTGTCAAGATAAAACTTTAGTCTATCAATGAATACAAAGTCTGTCAAGATAAAACTTTAGTCTATCAATGAATACAAAGTCTGTCAAGATAAAACGTTAGTCTATCAATGAATACAAAGTCTGTCAAGATAAAACGTAAGTCTATCAATGAATACAAAGTCTGTCAAGATAAAACGTTAGTCTATCAATGAATACAAAGTCTGTCAAGATAAAATGTAAGTCTATCAATGAATACAAAGTCTGTCAAGATAAAACGTTAGTCTATCAATGAATACAAAGTCTGTCAAGATAAAATGTAAGTCTATCAATGAATACAATGAATGTCAAGATAAAATGTAAGTCTATCAATGAATACAATGAATGTCAAGATAAAATGTAAGTCTATCAATGAATACAATGAATGTCAAGATAAAACGTTAGTCTATCAATGAATACAAAGTCTGTCAAGATAAAACTTTAGTCTATCAATGAATACAAAGTCTGTCAAGATAAAACGTAAGTCTATCAATGAATACAAAGTCTGTCAAGATAAAACGTTAGTCTATCAATGAATACAAAGTCTGTCAAGATAAAATGTAAGTCTATCAATGAATACAAAGTCTGTCAAGATAAAACGTTAGTCTATCAATGAATACAAAGTCTGTCAAGATAAAATGTAAGTCTATCAATGAATACAATGAATGTCAAGATAAAATGTAAGTCTATCAATGAATACAATGAATGTCAAGATAAAATGTAAGTCTATCAATGAATACAATGAATGTCAAGATAAAACGTTAGTCTATCAATGAATACAAAGTCTGTCAAGATAAAACTTTAGTCTATCAATGAATACAAAGTCTGTCAAGATAAAACGTTAGTCTATCAATGAATACAAAGTCTGTCAAGATAAAACGTTAGTCCATCAATGAATACAAAGTCTGTCAAGATAAAACGTTAGTCTATCAATGAATAAAAATAGAATGTCAAGTTGAAGATAAAACGTAAGTCTACTAATGAAACTGTTCAGGGGTTAGAACAGGGTTGGCAAAAACCCCGGGTTTTATGAGTATTGCCCAGCCCAGTGGGAAATACTAGGAAAACCTGGGTTTTACCGGGTAATACTGGGCAATACTGGGTAATATGAAATACTGGCCTGAATTTTAAAGAGGAATCAGAGATTAATCACTAATGCAATATGTTAAAGATTATGATATTAATTTTAGAATAAAACATAGTATTTTAATTTATAAGTTCACTTGTTTTAAATTTATATAACTATTAAGAATTAACAAATATATGTAAGAATATTACTTTTAAATTTTGTTCATTGCAATTTCAATTATTCTTTAAAAGTTTTTGAGAATGTAAACTTGTCATGGATAAAGCTATGAAAGTCAAGAGAGAATATTTTCCGCCAAAATTCTAATAGCTAATATCTCGAAAACAAGCACATTGACCTGCACATTTTTTAAATCTTTTGATTCCTTTATTGATCCCCTATCGATATTAACTAGTGTTTTGAAAAGTTAATTAATTTGAAACTGAGAAGCGAACTCCTTAAGATTGCAGTTCAACCCTACTTTTAGATTTTTGTTAAAATATACAAAAAACACTTATTATCATTTTTCTGAATCATGGAGTTTTGTGAAATTATCAAATTTTCTCATGTGTTTTTTCTATTGAAAAGTGTAAATAAGTAAAGCATAGCTAGCATTGTAGTAACAAAGTTTGAATACTACTTGACCAAAATAAATAGAATATTGCGTGGGGCTCTCTTGAATTTTATCACCATATTAACGTATCTTCCCTTGAAACAGCGTTATTATTTGTTGACTTCTGCAGTATAGGAATGCAATATTCTCAATTGTTTTCAAACCTTTAAGAAAATACATAGAAGCATACATATACTCTAAATCTAAACTACAACGGCTAAGTATTATTACAACAGTTGCCATGGTAACAAATATCACCCATAACAACATCCAATTAAAAGATATATAATATAATTTTATGTAAAAACTATGTTAATAATTTTCATTTTCTAATAGGAATATAACTGCATGCTTTAATCTGTTTAACTCTCAGTCCTGTCTTTGCTCCTTGAGAAGACTCAACAAACAAAATTTGAATATATACACTGTAGCATTTTGGGGAGAAGTGGAGGTTTGGTAGTTTTGTTTGAATCTTTCATAAATCCATATAAGGAAAATTGAGAGGTTTAGCTATAAAACCTAGTTTAATCTACCAATTTCTACATAAGAAAATGCCTGTACCAAGTCAGTAATATATGACAGTTTTATCCATTTGTTTGATGTGTTTTAGCTTTTGATCTGTCATTTGCTTATGGCCTTTCTGTTTAGAATTATCCTCAGTGTTCCGTATATTTGTTATTTTACTTTTTTTCCTACAACATTTGGTTTCAATCTGGTAATCTATAATTCTTCATGAAATGTTACTAACAGATGATGGACTTCATGGGAATTGCAATAGCACATTCTAGCTTTTGTGAAGGTCCATGTAATTTTTGAAAGTATTGCTCTGACAATATAATGTCCTTCACCAATGGGAAGAAATTATGAAATTTTGGCAAAATTCTAATTTTCCTAGCACAATAACTTTCACAAATTTAATCCAAACAGCAAGAGACTCAACTTGAAATCTCACTTATAAATATAAGCTTACAAACCAAAAATAGAAACATTTGGTTTAAGCATTTCCAAACTGAAACTGCAGTGACAAGGACAGACAGATGGACGGACAGACCAAAAGAAAACATATAAATTCATGGTCTTTTAAGAACACTTCACACATAACAAAGGTAAAATCTCTTTGTTATTACTGTGCTACAATCAGGATAATGCAATGCTAAGGTGTACATTAACTACCTCAGATATACTGCACAGTTCAAATGTACTCATACCTTAAAGGGCTGATCCTAGACTTTGAAAGTGGTGTAGTTCCATAAAACAAAAATAAACAGCTGCGCCATGAGCGCATGTTACGCCTGTCGCTTTTCAAAGAATAAATTTCAATAACTTCTCAATGTCATATTTCAAATTCATGAAAAACTAAAGGAGTTTATGTTAATTGATATAAACCCAACACCAAAGTTCGGCCGTTAGGTTTTCTTGTTTGGATTGTTTTACATTGTCATTTTGGGACCTTTACAGCTGAGTATGCGGCATAAGCTTTGCTCATTGTTGTAGGCAGTATGATAACCTATAGTTGTTAATTTCTGTGTCATGTTGGTCTCTTGTAGAAAGTTGTCTCATTAACAATTATACCACATCTCCTTTTCAAATTAACAGAAAAGATGAAAAAATCTAGATGAAAGTCGAAAAATATTATATGGTATGTATGACAGAAAAAGGGCTCCAGAAAGGTTCTCATAAGATGGTCACTTTAAGGCAAATTATACAGTTGACATACAGTGGCACCAACAAAATTCAAACTTGATCTCTGTTTTGTGGTAATAAGCATTGTGTATATATGTTTCATAAGATTTGGTTGAGGCAAACTAAAACTATAAAATGGAAACCAACTTTGTGACGATTATTGTACTGACGGACATGGGTTAAACCTGCTACCCCCAATTGCGGCGCGCCATAAAAGTGTTTATTTTAGTTTTGCCTTGTACCTTGAAATCAAATGTGTGCAATGCACGGGACATTGGAAATTTGTTCTTTTATTTCACATGGGACACTAAAGTCTTGTATTCATGAAAGATTACAACTTGTTGTGACTAGAAAGCATTGATAGTTACAAAGAAAAAATAAGATTGGTATGTACTGCGCTGATTCTAGTGTTGCAGTTAATTGAATAAGACCATGTGTGGAATTTGTCTTCAAATTATTACTGTTATTAATCTTGTATTTATGCAGACATTATCAGCTTAGTGGTTTCATTCCAAATCTCGATTAATGCAAAGTCTTTTATAAAGGTTACAGAGACAGATACAGAAAATAGGGACGTAATTCATGTAAAGGTTAAAAAAGTTGAGAGTAGCAAAACGATTTTTTGAAGATTCAACTTAAAAAGGATACCTTTTACATGTTTACTATCTTAAAAGAGAGGAGGGATTTCAGAGGGATAAGAAGTGTGCTTCAGCTGACCCCCCACACACACACACACACACAACACAACACACACAAAACAAGATCTAATGTTATCAGAATCATAATTTTATGAGATATATGTAGTACGATGCATAGTAAGGAATGATTCATAATTAATACAATTATTTTGCACAATAATTTTGATTTGATAATTTTACCGGTAATAGCATAATTATTTAACCGGGATTAGCACAATTCCAACTTAGTAGATGTATCTATTTGTTTATCTCGGAGATCCTGAATTCCAATTGCGGGATAGTAGTACAACAAAGGAGTTATTAAATATGTTAATACTATATAGAAAGAGGATTCAATGTAGATTGGAATTCATATTAACAATCAACAATTGACTATTATTATTTTTAAGTCCCCACCAACTTAAATTGTTCAATTTGCCTGTCCGTCTATCCGTCCGTCCATCACACTTCAGTTTCAGTTTAGAATTGCTTTGACCAAATGATTCTATTATTGGTTTGTAAGCTTAATATTATGTTACAGGTCAATTTTGTGATTTATGCTGGTGGAATAACATCTCAGACGGTGTGTGCCCTAAGAAATTAAGAATTTTCTTACAATTGTTAAGAGCCATATCTATCTTGCCTTACCATAGGCCAGGTTGGCCCGCAATCCCATGAAGGTCATCATCTGTTAACGTTCAAAATTGATTATCAGATAATGAACTTGAAACAAAGTCCAACCAAACGCAATTATCTTTTCAAGGATCTACTTGTATGAAACATTTAAAAAATCAACATACCCCTTTTTTTCCACCCCCACCCCCGCAACCCCAATATTACATCATATATTACATTTATTGAACCATCTGAAGAACAATACCAGACAAGACTGTGAGTGAAGCAAAGAATGAAGTCATATTCCAGTTTGAAAATAAACACCCTATATTTATGTATGTTTTTACATAAATTTCTATTTATGCAGGTTTTGAATGGATGTTGCTATGGATAATATGTGTTTCCATTGTAACAATGCAACACTTGACGATAGTAATTTAAAGTTTGCGTTAGGTTTTATGTATTTTCTTATCGGTAACGAAACAATTAAGGTCAATTATAGATAAAATCTGAAACCAAGCCTCTTTACTGTTAAGGAACATGGTGTTTTCTTTTTTCATTGATTCAATTGATGTATTGAAGCTGTAAGCTGTTCTATTACATCATGCATCAAACATGGTAATTATTTTCTAGCAAAATATGGATGGTTCACCGTTGGAATGGATTAGTCTTTTTCTGAAAAGATTTCACTTTATACTGTTAAATCATTAAATGGTTTTTTTTTAATGATTGCACTTATGAATTAAAAGTACAATTAATACACTGGACTTGTTTCTCCACTGATAACATTCGATGCATACTTAATTTGTTACATGAAGATAAAGTTCAATTGGTATTGATCTGTTTAAATGTTTTATTAATTTCAATGGTAATTTACAGTTTGTGTCAACATCAGTGGATCTATATGTTGTATAATAATACACTTTGATTACCTTTGTTAAGTGCTCTGTGTTATTATATGAGGGTCTGGATGGGGTTTACAGAGAATAAGGGACATTAAAAAAAAAGAACAGAGAAAAAGGCCCAAAAAATTATTAGAATAGAGGAAACGGCTCCAAAAATTAAGAATAAAGAATTTTGGGTGCTAAAATATTTAGACTAGAGAAAAATGTCCTACAAGATTACAAAATAAAGACATGGAGAACCCCAGCATCCAGATCCTTGGAAAAATGTTTCTGTTGAGGGAATTAGAATTCAGTATCAATGTTTGTCAAGTTGATTGAAATCCAATTTTCAGTTTAAAAACTAATGACATTTTTATGCAGCTGAAATAAAGATTTACTAGAGCCCATTAAAAAACAGGAAAAAGATTTCAATATTATTGATCAAAGTACTAAACAGACTTATAAATGAACAATATATAAATAACACATAGATGAGAGAGTGGTAGAGCAGATTGTTAGCACGAGAAAACATTGTCAACCGAGGCAACGCCAGGGAAGGTTGATAACGTTTTTTCAAGGGGTAACAATCTGCTCTATCACCCTCTCAGATATGTGTTATTTAATTTGTTATACTGAATTTTCTGTTTTTACTGTCTATTAAATTTCAAATTAAAAGTAATAAACTATGATGTCTTGCACACAACAACCATCCATATTTAAAATTATTAAAGCACAGAAGTGATTAAGTGTCTTCCTGAAGGGTAATAGAGTATTTGCCATGGGATAGAGTAAATTATCTCCCTCGTATTAACCAATCAAAATTTGGCATTTTGACATGAAGTATGATAATATGAATTATTCTGAAGATATTTGAGAATGCTTAGTTAAAGGATATATGTATTTTGATCACAGTGGTGTTTATGTGTAAGAAAAAATGCAAATTAAAATGTTCATTCAATATTTGAAAATTAACCATTTTATGTCCTGTTAATTAGTGCATTAATTTAGCAATAGAATAAAAAAGCAAATTCATTGCTTAAATTTATGCTGGTTTGAATTGATATTGAAAATAGAAATTTTTGCCACAAGCTAAAATTGTAACGTTTGTTTGAATGATAAATTCAGTTAAAGTAATAATCCATGAGATGACAATTTTGTGGAATTGTAACTGAACATTAGAAAGAAGTTTCAACTTAAAAAAGTGAAAAGATAACAAAGGTCAATTCAAAACAATAAGTTTAAGATGGACAACACAATCCAATTATCAAGTTGATTTAAGTCCCCTCAATGGATCTGGAAGAACAAAAATTACCATTATTGCAACAATATTGTTGAATATGAAATTAAAAATTCATGATTAAATCATTTAAAATCTAATGTTTACATAGCAATCGTCATAGAAATGGATCATTATCTACTTCATTTTATCCATTGATGACCACAGTATTGTGACTTCTGGACTTGTCTGACAGTAAAACTGGGGGGACTTCTTTTTGGCTTTGTGGGATGTGTATAAAATACACAATCTCATTCTGACAGTTTGAATGGGAATAATAAATCTGAGGAAGAGAACCATGGCCTCGGTACATTAACGAACCCTAGCAGTAGCAATAACTCTTTTAGGGACTTGTCTGCAGACCTGGGGTACTTAAAAATGTAATTTTGATTACCTGTAATTAATTCATTTGTCGGCGGCCTGTTGCAAAGCAAAATGTTAGTCCCTGAAAAAGAATACCCTCATTTTTCAGTCCATCTTTCTTCCCTATAAACTTGCTATTTTCAGAGCAAACCTATTGGATTTATTTCATATAAAATATGTAGAAAGATTTAACAAATGATAATAATCCTGAATTACAGGAAAAAAGAGAAGGCTGACGTGGATGATTTATCTGGTAAAGGTGGGCAAATACAGGCAGCTATTGGCAAAGCAAAGTTCGATCAACAAATGTCCAAAGAACAGGTAAATTGATTGGATTTCAATCAGGAGGGAAACAATGTCTACTGTGGTTTCCAAGGAGATAAAGAAATGTCTAAAGAACAAGTTCAATCCTGGTGATTGAAAAATTAGAGAAAAGCTTTATCCTTTGTTTTCAAGACAATGAACAAATTTATAAATGTGATACAGACTGAGTGAAGGAATAGGTTTTAAATGAAAAAGAATGGTCTTATTGGGCTGTTTTCTACTCTTTGGTTGGGTTGTTGTCTCTTTGACACATTCCCCATTTCTATTCTCAATTTTAATGATTAGGAGAAATTCAGGGGTTTCCAATTAGTTTTACAAATGTCTTTGGAACAGATAAATTCCTGGGGTTTCCTAACAAACAGGATGATTCCGATGTTTCTGAATGGTAAAAAAGTAATCATGAATAACCCGATATAATTTGTTTTTTTGGTTTTTTGTTCAGTTGATAATCATGTTTGAGATATTATTTTATATTTCCAAAGTATGAATTCTTAAATTGACTTTAATCATTGACGATGATTAATTGTTGGTGTCAGACACCACTTTCAGCACTAAATTGACTGTGTTTTGGCGGCCAGTTTTTACTCAATGACACAAAAATAAGGGTGATAAAAAGACTAAATGGACCTCAACAACAGACAAGTGGCTAAATCTATATAAATCAAAATTACTTGGTCAAGTTGTAAATAAAACTGTTTCAACTGCCACTGGGATAATGGGATTCATTGGATACTGTTGATTCATTTATTTTCATTGTTACCATAATTACTGTGAATTCAGAAATTATGATGTGCATTTATTAATGTGATTTTGGAAGAATGGACAAAATTGAAATGAATTATTGCGATATCAGAAAAATCTGCTTACAGATATATGTATCAGACCTATATAAGAATGTGAGTTTTATTATTGCGATAGTCTCTCCGTCTCATTATACGCATTAATAATTTAAACCAACACTAATTTCTAAATTTACAGTACATTCTTTGTGGATTGAGAAAAAATTGCATTTCCTTGGATACTTGATTTCCTTGTTTATACAAATTCTGCTGAAAAGCTTATTTGAAATTTGCATTTCATTGAACTTTCGTATTAGTGGATCACCGAAAAAATTACCCAGGACATCAACAAAAATTAGTATAAATCATAAAAACTAAATTTTGCCTTACTACAACAGGCCATCTACAGACTCCCAAAGAACTGTTGTAAGGTGTATTTGCCATTCACAGAGCATGGTACCATGAGGAGGGGGGGGTCTCCCTACATGAGGCATTATGAAAAAAAAAGTCCAGGCTGAAAAAATGTTTTCCCTTCTTATCATTAACAGGCTGAGTACTTAGAAGCTTTAAACAAAGAAGAAATGGCCAAGAAAGATTTAGAAGGAATCACAAAACAAATCCAAGATATCCAGGCAGAAATCAAGAATCTTCAACCAGAGGTGACAAAACTAGACAAACTTGTCACTGAACAAGAGGAATTATTGTGTATGTATTAGGGATAGATTTAATAGACGGAGTAACAAAACTAAACAAACTTGTCCCTCAACTAGAGGAATTGTTGTGTAGGTATCAGGAATAGATTTTATAGGATGACAAACCTGGACATTCCATTTGCACATGTCACTGAACATGCTGAACAAGAGGAATTATTGTAAATTCAGAAATAATTACATGCATTTATCATTGCGTTGTTTTTAAATAAAAGGAATGCAAAATATTTATAGCAATTTTGGGAAAACTTCATTATCAGATATCCGAATGCAAATTCTTATTATTACGATACAGTCATACTCACCAAGTCACATTATTCGCATTTTTAAAACCTCACAAAATTTTGAATTTGCAGTCATGTGATTCATGTGATTTATAATTTTCAAGGGCATCAATTTTCATTGATCATGTTGATAGAGGAAAATGATTTATATGGAAATTTGATTTCACCGACTGGCTGTATGAAATGCATGCATATAGAAATTCATACTTTATTGAACCTTTAAATTAGTGGTTTACTTATGCCCACAACATACACAAAATTTGAACCCCAAAATAATTATAAATCCACAATACCTATCAGGGAGATTCTGGAGATGACAAAACTAGACAATGTCTTTAAGGTTTAATTTTGTTGCTGTTAGCTTATTGATGTTTACATATGGGTTCAAACAAAATTGTATAACACAATTAGACCAACTCATCAGTGAACGACTAGAACTAATGTGTAGATATGAAGGGTTGATTTAGAAGATGAGAAAATAAATATACTTGAAGGTAGCAATACACAGTTAGGAGTTTAGTTTCGCATTTTGGCCCCGTGGATTTTCAAATTTGAAAGTTATTGTCCAATAAAATTCATTTTAGACAGCTGAGTACTAATTTAGCCTTCAAAGGTGGTTTATAAGAACATCAAGATTATTTTTACATGTTTTGTGGGCTATTTTCTGTTTGACTCTCCGTATTTTCATAGCTAGACCGCCATTGGTCCAGAAATTAATGTAATGTTTACAAATACTTTTTTTATACACGAAGTTTTTGACACAATTTTACAAAAAATGAGATGAAAGACATATGATTTTGATTGGATTTCTTGATAGATATATGTAAACAATTTCAGAAAAGGTATTACTTCAAGCGATTGAAATTCTACTTCTAGCAAAATTTTGGGGAAATATGTGACATCTTTCCCCCTTTTTGCAATATTTTATAACAAATAAATTCAGATTGTTGCCATGGATACACCAAAAAGAAATTATATTTTGCCATTTTAACTACTGGATATAAAATCTATGGAAGATTCTGATTACATACATATGCACATATATGACACAAACAGTAAGCTACATTTGCAAGAAAAATGAAAGGGGATGGTAAAATTTATGAGGGTAAATTTTAATTTTTTTCCTAACTGTTTATTGCTACCTGACTTAAAACAAATAATTAATATTGTCAGGGCAATGGCCTTTAACATTTCTTAATTGTATAAAAAGTTGGACCAAGAAACATGAAATAATTGTCCAAATTGTTGGACCTGGAACTCTAAAATAATTGGTCAAAAAGTTGGACCTGGAAGTATGAGATGCTGGTCCAAAGAGTTGGACCTTAGACCCTGAGATAATTGTTAAAAATGTTGGACCTGTAATCATGAGAATCGGTCAAAATATTGGACCCGGTAGCATGAAATACTGGTCCAAATAGTTAAGTTTTATCGTAAACTATCTACAAAATCCTATTGTAAGTTTTGTAATGTTTTTCTCTTTTGATAGGTCTGAAGTATTCTTTTCGGAAGGAATTAATATAGCCGTTTTTTGGCGACTTTGCAGAAATTATTTATTTTCGTGTTTGCCATTTTTTCTTTTCTTGATGTTATCATGTAGGGAAAATCCAGGTTTAACATATATTCATGAATATTTATATTCATATTATTTTTCTACTCGTACAAATCTTGAAAATAAGTGGCTCCCAAAAATTGTTTTACAGTAACTGTAATTTAGATTGTCACTCTGATTTTCAGCCAGCATCTTCAAAGGTGATTATGGAAGTCAGAAAGAAAATGAACTGGAAAGTAAAATGGACATGCTAATAGAAAAGAGGAATAGAGTGGGAGTGGCCAAATATAAATGGACCAATGGTAAAGTCCTTTTACAACATGCTGTCAATCAATTAGCATATGCTGTCAAAAAGTGGGATGAGTTGGGCAAACTAGACAAATCGTAAGTATTCATCTTGTGAAGCTTTTTTGGGGTAAAGACCCTTATGGTACTGACTTGATATCTATATCATCCAAGGTTTATCACTACCTTTGATAGTTCAAACAAAAAGTGTAGTGAAGTGATCATTATTTAGTTCCTATCCAGTCAATGTCATGCAATTTATTGATATGTTATACAATGTACTTAGATATTTAAGTTGAAATATGATTTGTATTTGAATAACCATACCTGAAAAAAAATTATTTTAAATAACATAAGTAATGCATGACATATAAATCTGTTATTAAAATAGGTTTAACTGCAAATGTACAATCATCAACCAAGTTAGATAACTCTAACTCAAATTTATAATTTGCCTAGCTAAATACAATTCAATGTTTTATTTTAAATTCACAAAATTGCAAAATGAAAGCAATCTTTACCCTTCAGTGCTCACAAGCTCACAAGCATTTTGATTAAATATTCATTGTTTACTAGGAAACATTAAGGCCATTTTGAATCAGACATTGTTTAAATGTTTCCTAAATAGACTCCATTAATATTTGTCATGTTTATGTCTGATGATACTGTGTATCATAAAACATGGACACCTCAAGCCTTTGTTTAAAGTTTTGTTTTTGGGGAAAGACGGCTTCAAGCCGTCAATCCCCTATGTGGTTGACCAGACTGACATCCCCTCACGTCATTCATTTTGTTTTTATAGTGTGGAAAACACCCCAAAAATCTTACTGAGATTGATGAGAAGGAGACACACAAATGAATAGACTGACTTTAAACACTTTTTAACATATTTCCCTTCTGTTTCTCGCGAAACTATCGTATCTTCAGCTCTCCCTTACACTATTTACGTTTCTTTTACAATCCGGAAAAATCAGAATGACGAGATATTCTAAATATATCCAACCTACATTATAGTGACGTCATTGTTGGAATGCCACACTACGTAGAAGCAGGGATATCCTTTACTGATTATTTAAATCATTCTCAGAGTTCGTGTACTAATTTAAAATTGGTATTTGTTCAGTTTGAACATAATCATGTTTGCTATAGATGATTCAAACACATCAACATTCAATGCTTTAATTTGAAGGTCAACTTGTAACTTTCACAGTAAACAATGGCCGTGGGGATACATGAGATTGGGGAGAGAAACGACAGTTTTCATTTTTTCTGTAAAATTCTGTTTTCAGAATCTTCCTCCAATACAGGAGCACCTCAATTGATGAGTAATAATCCACTAAAATAAAAGTTAATGTATCAGAACACTTAAAATGTGACATTTAGTATATGATTAATAGTCTTCCATTAAAACTAAATTTTGTGTACCAACATAATCATTGTAATGGTAAAAAAAAAAATAATTAAAAATGTTGCATTTTGTAGTTTAAACCTATTTATTCATGAAATTTACAAATATATCAAAATGTAGGATTTGGAAACAAGCTTCACACAGTTACATCAATCATATTGGTTTTTATTAGTACCTGTATCCCTGTGATGAGAGTTGTAACTGGGAACTTTATCAATGGAAATTTAAAACTGAATAGATTTTCAGTCCTCACTTTCTTGAGAAAAAAATTAAAATCTTAGAGTACTGTCACAAAAAAAGGAAAATGGCCCTAGCCTGCAGTTCAGTGGTACACAATTAAAATTTCAAAAAATATTGTAGTATTTGTTAAATGATAGAATTCAGTTGAATTTAAGATAATTAACTTTCAACTTTAATTGTATGATTTAGAAGATGCAGATCTCTTCCATTGGTCCAAATTGAATCCTTAACTAAGGAAACGAAATTACATTACACAGCAATTGATTTCAATATTGTCAACCTTTCTACATATTCTAGGTGTTCTTTTTTTCATTCTTTATATGAAGACTATCAAAAGATCCCACCCCCCAAAAAAAAAGAAACAATGGCCGTCTTTCCCCTCAGAGCTCTTCAGCTCTTTGATTTATTCCTCCTTCTTAAATGGGACATATTATGGTATAATATTGACTGTCTGTCTGTCTGTCAGTACTTCCATCTTTCCGTCTGTATGTAAACACTTTGTCTATAACTCAAATTTGCTTTCAGGCAATGTTTACTTATTGGGTGATACTTTGGGTTTTGATAAAATAATGTGTTCTTTGAGAACTTGTTAAACTGCATATAAATATCAAAAATGATATATGAAGCATTTATACTTCCAGATTCAATGAAAAATTTCATCAAAATTTAAGATATCGCTCATTTAGGTATACCTTTCCTTAACCAATTCTCATCAATATTTAACACAAGGATTAAAGCTCCTTTCAATTTTGAAGATTCTTTTATTAGATTCCAAAAAACAAAAGATATTAATGTGTTATGTCTGGCCTTGCTGTCATGAAAATTTCGAGTACAATTATTGTAATCAGACTCAGAATTCAACCACTTAAAATACTGGATTTGGTGTTTCAAGCACAAATTTTGTAATCCGTATGCAGAGTAATGTTTTACGACTGTATGCCAAGCATCTCCATATTTGTGTTTTCAGAGATACAAAAACAATGTATACCATGGCAACAGAAACCAGAAACAACTTGTCAGCAGCGATCCAGAACTTACAGAACACACAGAAATACCTGAGTAACATACAGTTCCCCTATTGTAAGGAGGACGAGATCAAGACACTACAGAAAGCTACGGCTAACGTGTACATAGATATGATGACAACCGACAGACATAAACATGCACTCAACTGTTACGGTGTCACTCACAAGAGGTCATATGCCTTACTTCAGTGGTTTGATAGTGTAAGTCTATAAACATGCTGTTATGATGTCACCATGGCACTACATGGATAAAATACACAAGAGGACCTTTACCCTACTACAGTTGTTTGATAGTGTAAAGGGGACTTTTTTTATTTTTCTGGGTGCCAGGAAGATATTTTCTGACTAATTTTAATTTTCATCTGTTGCTGGGCTGGCTTATTTATTTCATAATAGATGATTATTTTTTTTAGTTCTTACCAGGCAAGGATATTCATTTCCAAAATCCTCCTGTCTTGAAAGTGCGTGATAATTCTTTGATTTTTATCGTAAAAATTAGTTTGAACCCTGATTATGAACAATAGAAAAGTTTTCAATCTTACCATGGAAAAGTGTCATAAGTACCACCATTTGTAGAAGAAATTAACAGAAAACTTGCGTGCATTCTATACAGATGATTATTTATTTTATAGAAATTCAATTCAATAACGTTAAAAGTGTTTCACAGTTAAGTGAATTATTTTCCTATTTATATGGCCCGCCTATGCTTGTAGAGGAGCATTATGTTTTTGGTATGTGTGTCTGTACCGTATCAGGTTAAATTTAGGTTTAAGGTAGTATAAAGTTTTAGTTTGATGTAGTTTGAGCACAACTCAACTTCAAACTTGGACCGCATGCTAAGAATTAAGTGAACTGTTCAATATATTCCATATTAGGATTTTGATCAATATTTCAAAGTTCACTGAACATTATAATGTCAAAGTGTGAGCCTAACATGGTGTCCCTTGGACACAAACTATTGTTTGTTAAAAGAGTTTAACATGTCCAAGTTGTATGCAAAACATTACAAACATCTGTTCTTTGATCTAATAAGCAATTTCTTAATAATTGTTTGATCTACATTTCTTAATAATTGTTTGATCTACATTTCTTAATAATTGTTTGATCTACATACTTCTATAGGATGTTGGCTGCTCTGTTTAAATAACAACCTTTTTAAAAGGCTGTTATATATTGATAGTATATAAATAGCAAACTAAAATTTCAGAAAAAAATGAAGGTCTTGTTCTTGTTTTTGAAATATAAGCCATTGAAAATTTTGATGGAATGATTCTCTCTAGATTTTGATACATTTAACATTGGCACCTTTTTTTCTCAAAAACTATGAAAATATAACAAGGATTTTTTAAGATTTTCAAAATGGGTTTTTAAACTATATGTTATTAAATTATGAAGAAAAAAAGTAGGTTTTAGGGGCCTAAATTTTTAAAGGCACTACATGGATAAAACCAGAGGATTCAGAATATCTGACAAAAAATCAAAAACAAGATCAGTGAGTATTTTCTTATTTTTATATTGTTCTTTATTTAGGTTCTAACATCTGTAATTGAAAAGGATTTCAAATCAGCCTCAGATGAAGAAAGAGAATGTGCTAAACAATTAAGGATTGAGAGATTGAGGCTGATGAAGGAATCAGTAGAGAAAGACGGAGGAACCTGTAATCTTGATGCTAGTAAGTCATTTTCAGAACAAGTTAGTTGTTGATATAAATGTCATGAAAGTGACTAATTAAAAAAAAAATTATCTACATGATCTATGAACTTTGGTTGCTAAACTTATTTTTTTTATTTTTTCCAACAGTGACTTGTTTTGTTTTAAATGTTGGTATATGATATCAATGAAAATGTTTATAACAGATATCTGCATGAATATGCTTGATCACGTTTTATTTGAATTGTCCCCTTTCTTAAAGTAAGAGTTATGCTTAAATTGAATAGCCCACATCTTAGTGAAATGTATGTGTATTTTAATCGTATTGTAATGTATGTGTAGTTCTCACTTGCAGTTTGTTAATTTAGCTTTAGGTCTAAAAGGTGAGAAAACACAAAGAAAGGTTGATTATTCTGAGCTTGCGTAATAATGTGTGTTAAGAGATTTTATTAATATTAACATAAAAAAAGCTGACACCTTCTGTAGTCTATGATGAAAGCTGAAGGAGAATTTGAATGCCCTATATACTATTAATAGGAGGATGACATTTATATATGAGGTCTGTGCATTTGTCTTTAAGTCCCTTTGTCCAGGTTAAATTTTGGTAAATGGATGACGAAGTTAACAGTGAAGTTGTGGGCATATCTAATTGAAACAAAGTACACAAACATGTCCATTATGGTTTGAACTTTGCCAAATTAGGGTTTTTACCCATATTTTGCAGTTCACTGAATATGAAATTGTGATAGTGTTAGCAGGGCATACATTCAAGTGACACAGATTCTTGTTAATATTACCTTATAGTGAAATTTGTTTAAAGTAGCAAAAATTGTTCAATAGTTTGGTTTTTTTCCCGTTAAAAGCATGTTAACTACAAAATTTGGATCAATGCTAGAATGCAGTGATTTTGCTTGGTAAAATTTACATATATTATTCAGCAGTTTTGCTAGTTTTGAAAAATGTTTGCCTGTAAAAGTTTGCTCTCAATAAAAGGAGTTTGAAATTTTTAACTTTTTATTTTAAAATTTAAGTTACATGTTAACCCGAACAATTCAGTCTCTCCCTGTAATCAATCTCTCCTACTTACGATAAAAACTCTTCACAAATCCTGGATTTTGATTGGTGCCCTATAGAAGAGGTGACAATCAGCAAAATTTTATCGAGATAGGTAAATCCCGAGCTAATTCCAAATGATTGATTGAAGATTTTTCATCGTCTATGCATTCAGGCGTTAATGAAGTAATCATAGATCAACAGAATATAGCGACTAAATTATTCGGGTTAGTTACATGTATGTAAGTTAGTTTAAGTTAAAGTTCTGCTTAGAGTATTAAAAAAATGTCTGCAGATTAGATAGAGAAATTATTTGTGGAACATAAAAGATATATCTATATGGTTCTGTACACTGTGTCTAAGCAGATTGATAATTTTTTATACTCTGATGTGTCCTAAGGTTTACAAAGACAACAGGAGTGTGGTAAATATAAATCATACAAAGGGGAGATAACTAGTGTATTAGAAATTAAACATGGTCAAAATGTAGTAGGAAGGGATATAGAGTGATTAAACCTTAGCAACCAGTTGCATACCCTTTTATTTTGTTTATATCATTCCCACACTGGTTTTTATAGTTTTTAACTCAAAAGATTTTAGTTTGTAGAAGGAGAAGGTAAATTTTGGTGGTTTTTTGTCCTGAAAAATACAGAGAAAAAAACATTGGTTGATACAATTTCTTATCACCTTTTTTATGAATCAGAAGAAAAGCTTTCAGAGAAAGAGAATATTACCATAGCCATGATAAAGAAATATGAATGGTACATCTAGATCTGTTACATCCTTAAAAGGATACTGTAAACCGGGAAATTTTCGCGCCGTCTTTTTTCACGATTTACCAACAAAATCTAGATTCGCGCCATTTTGAATTCGCGATGTCCCGGTCGGTGCCCTATATGAGGGGATGGACAGCTTTTGAGGCAGGTGGGAGGTGGGAGAAAGGGGGCGGGAGATAGTAGACAAAAAATAGGTGGGAGAGAAAAAAAAATTCTAAAAGTGAGAGGTGGGAGATAGGGGGCGGGAGGTGGGAGAAGGGTACCCCCTGTCCACCCCCTCCTATTTAATTTTTTTTTCATAAATAATTTGGAAACTGTGCAGTGTAAATAAATGTATTTAAATCAAGTGATAAAACCAATCAAAATTCCTTTTTGTCGGTTCACATTTAAAACTATTAGTCATGTTTGCTTGTAAAAACATAATCACAATAATCAAAGAGGAATGACCTGATAAAGAGTGAATTAAATGCTGACAGAATTACTTCTTATTTATTAGTTAATATTTTAATCTGATTGATCTGTGCAGCAGAGTGCAACCGAAATGCGTAATCATTTTAAAACTGATTGACAGGTGGCATTTACATAACTGTAACCATAGTTGTTTATTTAGCAATATCCGTAATGTCCACATGGATTAATTAAAACTATTATGAGATAAGGTTTTTATATCTAACACTGACTTTCCTTTAGAAATAAAGTTATGTTTTGCGGTATAGATCTGCATTTCCTATTGACATACATTTATGTATGGTCTTCCTATTCCTGTTCTGATTTCCTTGAAATATTCGCAGTCGATTTATTTTTGCGTTTCAACTCTTACCGCGAAAATAGCGAAAATAAAACTGCCGCGAAAAGTTCCCTGTTTACAGTATCATAAGTGAGATTTTTCTGAATTTTTAGAATATTTTTAAGAACATTTTAGCTAATTAACATATATACCTTTTACCAGTGAATAGATAAACACAAAATATACTTCCTGTTTAAATATGATTTGAGTTTCGATATAGTTTAAATCAAAACTACAGTGTCTTATTAAATTTCATTTATTTAACATTTGATTCTGAAAGTCAGAGATGATATGAAATATATTTGATTTTATGGCTATTAATACCCCCTATCCTACCTTCTCCTTTCACTTTCTAAAATATCAGATGATTTATGTATTTATTACACCACTTTTATTTATTTTACTTTTTATTCCTGTCAAATAAATTTATCCAAAAAGAAATAAGAAAATAAAGTCCTCATTATATCCTTTCAGCTACATGGATGATCATATAAATTATATTTATTCATCTTAAAAGCAAACTATAAACATGTATATAATGTATCAGTGGCCATGCTAGCCTAAAATATAGGGATTCAGCTCTACTCTGCCCTTTCTGTGTGACCTATTCATTTTTGTCGAGCCTGCAACTTTTGTTGCAGAAAGCTCGACTTAGGGATAGTGATCTGGCGGCGTTAGCTAACTTCTTAAAAGCTTTATATTTTAGAAGGTAGAAGACCTGGATGCTTCATACTTTGTATATAGATGCCTCATGTTACGAAGTTTCCGTCAGTCACATGTCCAATGTCCTTGACCTCATTTTCATGGTTCAGTGACTACTTGAAAAAAAGTTAAGATTTTTTGTAATGTTACATTCTCTCTTATTAAAAGTAATATGATAACTATATTTGGTATGTACGTATCTGGCAAGGTCCTCATGCCCGTCAGACAGTTTTCACTTGACCTCGACCTCATTTCATGGATCAGTAAACAAGGTTAAGTTTTGGTGGTCAAGTCCATATCTCAGATACTATAAGCAATAGGTCTAGTATATTCGGTGTATGGAAGGACTGTAAGGTGTACATGTCCAACTGGTAGGTGTCTTCTGACCTTGACCTCATTTTCATGGTTCAGTGGTAATAGTTAAGTTTTTGTGTTTTGGTCTGTTTTTCTTATACTGTATGCAATAGGTCTACTATATTTGGTGTATGGAATGATTGTAAGGTGTACATGTCTAGCTGGCAGGTGTCAGCTGACCTTGACCTCATTTTCATGGTTCAGTGGTCAAAGTTAAGTTTTTGAGTTTTGGTCTTTTCATCTAATACTATATGCAATAGGTCAACTATTTGTGTTGTATGGAAATATTTTATGATCTATATGTCAGTCGTGCAGGTTTTATTTGACCTTGACCTCATTTTCACGGTTCATTGCTCCGTGTTAATTTTTTGTGTTTTGGCCTGTTTATCTTTAACTTTAAGCAATATATTTGTTGTAGAATTGTTAGCTGTACATGTCTGTCTGGCATGGTTCATCCCTCATTTGCGTGGTTCATCGGTCAATGTTTAGTTTTCTTGGTTAATGTTAAGTTTATGTGACAGTTGTAATAAAGCTTTATATTTAGGACTATCAACATAATATCAATGATTAGTAAAGAAGGCGAGACATTTCAGTGTGTGCACACTTGTTCTGTATTAAACATGTTAAAATTATACCTTTCCAATGCAAATAAATAATTATTATTAAAAAAACATTTTCAACCCCAAAATATCTTAAAAGATTTAAGATAAAATTTTAATTTTTGAATGAATTTTATTTTTTTTTTTTGATTTATGGTATTTTTGAATAAAAATTATCAAGTTGTCCTTTTCAGACAAGATGTGGCACTAATGAGCCCTTCGTCTTAATACTGTACCTCTCTTCCCTTTAAATCTTAGCTAGAATAAAGTATGCAAAACTATGTGTGATATTTGAGCCTACCTCATATTATTGTAAAATCTGAGGCCTCGGTGGCCGAGTGGTCTAAGTAGTTACTACTGTAATCACTAGCCAGTCAACACTGAGGTTGTGAGTTCGAACCCCGCTCGTGCGGGCGCACTCGACTCCAATCTTAATTGACTAGGATTGTCAGTTTTCCTATCGAAGGTCGGTGGTTTTCTCCGGGCATTCCGGCTTCCTCCACCAATAAAAACTGGCCGCCACGAAATAGCCCAAAAGCGGTGCTTAAAAGTGGCGTTAAAACACCAAAAATAAAAATAAATATTGTAAAATCTGATAATGGTAAAAGTCTGACTAGTTTTTTTACAACATGTACTAACTGATATCATTAAATTCATAATATTTTATACAGTTTTATCACAGCTTGAAGGTATGTCATAGAGAAAACAGATTAAACTTCCTGGATATGAGCTGCATCATAATCATTCTTGTGTTTTAATTTGACAAACTTCAACAACGTTTTCTCTCCTTTTTTTTTCATTTTTTTTTGGGGGGTGGGGGGGGGTTACTTTTTTTAACAGGGATTTCCAATGGAATTCCAATTCTTGGTTTGGGGCTTGAAAGTGGGTGGGCAGGTCAACAGCTGTTTCTAGGTGTTAACCAATGAAATGGTTCAATCAAATTAAATGCTTTTTAAATTTTGTATTATGTTCACTGTTTCAGTAGTTATGGTCCTTGATTAAATAAAAAATGGCATTTTAATTCATTTCCATGCAAGAAGTTGAAAACAATTCAACCAATGCCTTTCAAATTTAATATGTTGTAACTGAAAAATGGAGGTCAAGTTTGGTATTGACAAATTCACTGTTGCTATTAAGGAGTTATGGCTCTTCATGCCACTAATAAATGTAATAAAAACCCAGTTTGGCGTCATTGCTCAGCTACTGTATAATGAGTAGGTCACTTAAATAAATGAAAGAATTGAAAAATTTATCTTTTTTTATAATAAGAATACAAGTTACAATTATACATGATTTACATCACAATTTTTACTGAAAATTAATTAAATGAATGCAGCTCTTATCATAGTTCTTATTTCTCCATGTTTTCTCAGTTTTTGCCAAACCTATTATTCCATACAACCAAAAGAAATGATAATGACAATGTGGTTGCCTGTTTGATTAGATTGCTTAACGTCAAAGGTTATGAAAGCTTGTGGGTTTAAGGTTGCACTTATGTATGATTATATTATTTTTGTTTAAAATAAGATCATATTTTCATGCCATTGTCACATTTTAGGAATGAACTCTTTTAACTTCAGCAAGATGAACAAGGGGAAAGAATTAACACTTCTGCATTTTTGAGCATTTTTGATAAACTAAATTTATTTGTATTGATAATAGATACCTTTACTTCCAACAGAATTCTGGTTTTGGTAAACTTCACCTTATCAGACATGGCTAAAGCAGATACTTTTTATACTGTTTATTTACTTCCATTTTATTTCTAAAATTGCATTAAATAAACCTTGAATTTCATTTTGTCTGTCATAGATGTCCCTCCTGATACTATAAGTTATATGGTTTGCTACTAACCCCCTAAAAGAATTTATCACACACAGGGCTTTTCCTGCCAAGTTTTGTATAGAAATAAAATCACGTTAATAGATGATGTCACCATTAACAGTAGATGTGACTCCATGAACCTCCTTTGAAATTAATTTACCTGAAGTGTGACAAAATGTGTTAAATTATAACTTCATCACACTGTACTTAATTACGGTGCTAATGAAAGGAGGAATTTATAAACCATACATGTACACATACTGCCAATGACTATAAGATTGTATTCCACTCCCCAAATCAGATAAGACAAAATTGTTCAAACTTACATTAATTAATGTTTTTCTCTGTCATATATAAAAAATTATAGGAGAAATGTGGTTTCCTGCCATGTTTGAAATGTCACAGCAAAAGGTTATTATTCAGCAGAACAATTGATTTGAAGGTTAAAGTTTCAAAATTTTCAGTTGTTGGAAAACCAATATCTTTCCATTTGATTTTCTTTATGTTCTCAGTAACACATGTACACTTCATATTCTGTGAATTTAAACTTTGACCCTGCAGATATAACTGAGATGGTGTGTTCTCTATTTACTAACATTTATGCATTCTCTCAATCACTACAACTCACATGGATTTTGCCCCACTCGTCCATGGTGAGACCAGGCAAACTTTTTATATGTCCCCTATGCCCACCTTTGAGTGCACATGCCAAATCTTTTTTTGTTAACCATAAGAATTGATTATACAAGTAACAATTCCTTGGAAAAATAAGAAAAGCTCTTGTATTTAATGATTTTACAAAATTTTATGTTAAATTTGAGGGGACATGAGTAGTCTCCTTACAGTTGGCTCCCTACGGTGGGCAGGTAGAAAAAGAAAAATCCATGTGAGGTCAGATTTAGTGTAAATTAGTACTGTACATGTAATCTGGATGATGGGAAATTAGATTATATATCTCACTTTTTGTTTTCAGATTTCACAAATTCTGTATTTACTGGGACTATTATACTAACGGGACTGGAAGCCCTTACACCAATCAGTGTAATTATACTCAACATCAAGGTTGTTAGAACGAGACTTTACCTGCGCGAGATTTGTCGATTCGCCATATTGTTTTGACAAAAATTGAGAAAAAATTATTTTAATCGGCATTACTTCATTCCTGTGTAAAAACATTTCTTTCTAGTAAAAAAAAAAAATTGTATTAATTTAATTTGTTAAAATGGTTTTATTATGTATAGATTTTTATTTTTTGTATTTAATTATTTCTTTTTCATTTGAAATCCACCAATTTTAACAGTATTCTATATGCTGACTTGTTCGCTGAAATCTGTTGTTTACATGTATCGTAAGCTAATTAACCATATGACATGATAAGCTGTCAATCAAAACAAAAAAATCAATAATACTCTATCAGGACAATGAAATCTCAACAGATCAATCAGTTTCCAGTCCCGTTTATAAAATAGTCCCAGGTATTGAGTTATCATATGATACATTTGTATGCCATGAATGAAAATTTATGTAAAATTCAAGAAAAGGTTCTTTCACATGGTAATCTGACTAGTTCATTTGACATTATTAAAAACTACTTTTACTTTAAATCTATTAAATTACTTGTTTTAGAAACTATGTACATGTATATCATTTTGTATATTAAATCACTGATTTTCACTTTGTAAAGTTGAGCTATTAGTTGTCTCCTTTTGATATTTTCGAAATTATCTCCCCTTTTAATTTCAGGCCAGGAAGAAGTTAATGACACACAGGTAGAACAAGAACTGGTTGGTTTGACTGATGCTGATGATGTACCAGGATCAGAAGGATCAGTATGTCTTATAGTTAATATTCTAGCTGTGAAAATCTTGAAAAAAACAGGGAGGTGTGGGGTAGTCTGGGCAGGGAGGGATATATGCATCCCTTCGTAAACTTATATAAAAATCAGGAAAAAAAATTGGCAAAAATAAGGTAGATTTCTTCCTTTTCTCAAACAATAATACCTCTGCTTCAGAAATCCACTAGATCAAAACCTGTTAGGTTTATGGGAAATTTGAGAAGAAAGATCACTGGTTAATTCAGAGCAATGTCATTTAATATCATGTACATCCATTTTAAGTTAAAGTCTATTATTGCTGCAAAACTTTTCAAATGACTCAGATTTCCCAAAACAATGAACTATCTTCTATATAAATATATGTATTTAATCCATTTATTCCATATCAACAAATGTATTTGTAATAATAATGAATCCCCAATTTATATATATGGACTATGCGAAATTAATGACTTTTTACTTGTCTATTTCTATATTAGTCTAAAGACATGCCACCCCCAACACCAATGCCACTGAAGGACCTAGCACCACCACCATCGGAAGAAATGTTGTTTGGAAATATCAACAAGCTCAAAGATCAGTATACAAAAGAAAAGTCAGAGTTTACAAAAGTTCAAGAAATGAATAAACAAAGACTTGACCAGGGTTTACAAGAGAAGTTAGCAGCAAGACGTAATCGTAAAAAGAGGGTGCAGGAAGAATAGGCCTTGAGAGAACCAATACACACTATGTTCAAATAATTGATTTAATGTTAAAATTGTCAATACATACTGTCTACTTTTTGTATAATATGTTGTTGTAGACAGCTGGAACCATCCACTAGGTACTAGTGATCTTTTGGTCTAAGGGTTATAAAAATTCTAGCTTGAAAGTTCTTTTAAAGCATAAATCTTACAGTATAATTTGAAATTTTGTAACAAAACTTAAATATTTTAAGGTAAACTGTCTTATAAGCATTATTAAGTCTCACACTGAAGGATTCAGTCTTGGGATATCTTTCCAAAATTTCAATCAAGCACGACTCAAATTATAGCTGCTGAAATACTTGCAGAAATTTATAAGACAATCACAATACAATAACATTATGTGTATGCTTTATTTGAATCTCAGCAATCTGATTGGAGTGTGGCAATCATGTGACTTTGAAATTTGATATTTAATACCTCAATATGCAATAAATCCAAGATTGCATGTGCCTCTATAACAATGACTTTGAAACTACTTAGCAAGTTCTGATTGCATAAGATTCTTTTAGAACAGTATATATGAAACATTCAATTTAAGATATTTAAACTGCAGAAATGTAGTAATAAGAGTTGAGTATCAGGATGTTATTTGGTTTATTATGTATAATGTTAGATTGAATGATCAGTTTTAGAATAAAGTGCTGTAGTCAATAGTCGAAAATTCAGGTTCCATAACTCGTGAACAAAATGTGACCGAAACATTAAAATTAAAATAGTAATTCAACATGAAAATAATACTGGATTTAATGATTTAAAATCAGTCAAAGATTTATTTTTGTTATGTTTTTGAATGATATTCAAATTAAGCTACACACACAAGTATAGTACCAAGTGTTAGTTTGTTAACATACAGGATCAGTTTTGGTAATCTTTTAAAAAATAGTAAATACATGTGTATGTAAATAGAATAGACCAATTTAGGAGTTTATTTACTGTTTTTGTGATTTATGTTGACCGGTAAAGGCAAGGACCAATCAATAAGGTCAAAAACAATTACTTTGCCTTGATGCAATTTCATTTTTGAACTGACCTATTACAACCTCACATAACTAACTGTATAGTATATTGGTGTTAGTTGTCATGTATTGTAGGTAACTGACCAGATATATATTTCCTTGTTTTTTGTCACATTTTACACAGAAATTGAGATGTGATTCAATGTATAAATATGATCTAGGTCAGTTATTTACAGAGTCAGTGTTGTACATTCCGTCCTATAGACATAATCTTGTGCAGCTTTAATATATTTTGTGAGTGATATATCTGTTTGTATGTTATTTTGATTATCTCCCTTGATATGCTCAATGCGATCTCTCATCAAAGAATCTGTGATAAGGCTTCATATCATTACCTTTTTAACACTATTAGTAATTTAGTATATCCCTATTAGGTAAATTAGTATAAACATAACTGTAAAAACCAAAAATTTTGTCCAGAACCAAGTTCAATTTAGTCAAATGAGATGGAATAATGGCAAGTAATTTTGTTTGTCCTGTAGTCCGCTTATGTTAACTCTATGTTAGCAAAATTAACAGATTTAAGGGTACAGAAAATGACATATTTTGGCAGATAAATATGAAATGAAGATAGATCTATATTAACTACAAAAATTAAATCTAAAATCGAAATGCCTAACATGTTCACTTATTGACCTTTTCAAATTACCAGCGAAAATAAGTTGGAATAAAATCTTCTCTTTTTTGTCTATATTTGACACCAATTTTTGATTTATTCCAAATAAATGACAACTATATGTTGATCATTTGCCAAGCAACAGAAAAAAATAAGAGTTTGAAGCTGTTCCGCTTTCTATGTCTTATTATCATGTCATAATTACACTTTTTGGAAAAAAAGCGGACGAAAATACAAATTTTATCAACTTTTTATGTATATTATTCTCAGGATATTATTCAGTACATACATACATCCATTAAAATTCTTGCTTATATTGGCCAATTGATATTTTTCAGAAGCAAAACCGAATAAATTAAAAAAATGTGTACCCTTCCTACCATAGCCAACTTCATTTACAGGGCCATAGCATACCTTACTGGTAAAATTAACTAATTTGCTTTTATTGTAAAATTTTTTGGAAAAGGGGAATATCAGAATAACAGTTTTTATATATTTTAAGATATTACACTTATCAAGTATGCCTTCCTTCAAATTTGCCAAAATTGAAAAGGTATTTCAATCAAAATTTTTTTCTATAAGATTAATATTTCATGTAGATTAGATGATCAATCTGACAAATAATTTATAGATGTGATAATTTTCATATATCGATGAGTTAGATTCATAGAAGAAATGTTTGACATCTTCAACATTTTAAACATAAATTTTGGATACTTTTATCCACAAATTTGTAAATGATATTTATTAAGATTTGTATCTGTAAAACTAGAGTTATTTAGAGATGGAAAAGTTTGGGTTATTTACCGGATTTTTTTCTTTGATAAACTGTAAAATGAGTATGCAAGGACCATATGTTAATTGTAGAGCTGCTCTAGATACAGGACAAAGCCTTCATTAAGAACAATCCAAATTGTTTGTTCTCAATCACCAGTAATAAGAATCATATTACTGTAGTTAGATATAAATTTAGTGTAACAATTCCAAAAAGCACCATAATTATTGTGAATAAACACCTTTTTGATGTCTTTTACTTTATACACCTTGTGTTTTATATAATTTATTATGTTGTAATATTTTTGTTACAGATCTTTAGAGATTTTTTTATTATTAAACATCATTGATTCATTATCATTTTTGTCTTTTGTTGACAGTAGTTTCTTGTAGCCATAAAATACTTAGGTATGCTTTTTCTGACATTGGCAGTGTCAACAATGGTAAATATTTGTTGGTCATGCAGGCAAGAAGTTTTTCAGTGTTGAAAGTTGTTTCTAACTCTATGTTACCTTGAATACTTTTTCTGGCAGTTGTAGGTGTCAACAATGAAAAAGACAAGAAATATCTTCATGTTGACTGTTGTCTGTGTCAACAATGGTAATAACTTACTGGTTACACAGGCAAGAAATATCTCCATGTTGACTGTTTATTGATTGATAGTTGTTAGCTTAATATCAAGTGAAAAATATTTATGAACATTCCTGATAACTGCTTTATTTTTGGCTCTGCCCCCTCATTCATGGTAAACCGCCTTGGTGGTCTCTTGGTAGCGTGTTCGCCTCCAGTGTGGGAGATAGTAGGATTGAACATCAACCGGGTCAAACCAAAGACTTAAAATTGGTATTTGCTGCTTCTCCACTAAGCACGTGGCATTAAGGAGCAAGAGCAAAGACTGGTCGGCTCAGAGTCAGAATAATGTGTCCTAGTTTA